>OMLF01005704.1:21039-71403 GCA_900302615.1 Holocentrus rufus | reverse complement strand
CCCCTCCCCCCCCCCCCCCCCCCCAATACACACACACACACACACAGACACACACACACACCAACACACACACCTTTCCTTTCCCCTGTCATATGGCTTCCATTACAGCGGAATGAGGGTCAGAGGGCTAGAGCAGCCTGCGCTTCACAAATGCTTGGCCAAGAGAAAAAAAAAAAAATGACATCACCCCGGTCTTGCAGTCTTTAACACGGCAAAGAAAGCCGGGGGAGAGTATTCCTACCCTTATCAACACTAAAAAAGACGTACAAAAACAACCGGTCACACATGTATGTGAGGGAAAACAAACCAAAAGCAGGAGGTTTGAGCGAGTGCTCGGCAAAGGAATGCATGCAAGCGTGTCCTTGTGTAAACCGGCGCTGGAGGGCTGCGGCTCCAGAACAGCAGAGAAAATGAGTCCATAGATAAGGTAGGAGTCCTTCAATTGGTGTGTAGTCTACGGAGTAAAGACTATACAAGGAGAAAAAAGCTGTGAGCGGACTCTCGGGGCCAGAAGGAGAATACTGCTGCGGTAGACTGAGCAGTACCAAGGCTAAATCCTGACCTCGTTACAACATTCATACATTATTTTCATGGCTAAACACGATGCGATTTTTTTGACAAGTTAAACATTTGGCTTTAGAAGACTGAGGAAAATACTGGGAGAAGGTTCATGTTAATACAGTGGTAAAAATTGGATTTTTTTTTTTCTTTCGCTGCTTTTTGAAAGCAAAAGTCTGAAAAAGAGCTGGTTTGGGCAGCGCCGTGCGGGCCCGCCTCGCTCCAGCTCAGGGACAGGCCAGCAAAGACTGAAATCCTGTAGGTGTGTTAACTAACAAGCTGTCCATGGAGAGAGAGGCAATATTCAGTAGACATTGTTTTTTTGCATTACAAAAGTTTTTTGTAGGGCTTCACATTATCTTCATATGTAAGCATTTTTATACAAAAGAGGGAGGAAAAAAACAATACATATTCATAACATGATATAAAGCACCATAGATTAAAAGATGAAGTAACTCTATTCATAAAATGTCTTTTAGATTGAATAAAAAAAAAGATTCTCTCAATTGTGATTTACCATAAAAAGGCATATAATGAGTGTATATAGATTGCTTTGCATATTGTTAAAAAACAAAAAAAGACAATACTTTGAAGGTTTGTATTTAGTGATTAAATCATTAATAAAACAAAAAGAAGGGGAAATAGCACCAGTTTTTCGGCATCTCTAACCTGAGAAAGTTTTGTGAGACAACAAAATGGCCGCCGCCGCCTTTCAATCCACTTCCCTTTCCCGCTTGACGACGGCGACTGGCCCCGCGTTTCGTCACCGTGTGTTGGTGGCAGGGGTGCAAACACAGCGGCTGTTGGTGACACTTCAGAAGCCTCAGTGGACTCCCTGTCTGGGAGGACCGAGCAAGTAGAAGAGGTTTGTCCATCTGGTTTTCAGTCCGTCCGTCCGTCCGTCCGTCCACCCACCCGTCCGTTGGTTTGAAAATGAATCCATTTAGCGAGTGCTGGCTCGTTGCCAGTGGATTTCAAACCGAGCCTCAGGCTGTTGGCCTTGGAGGGTGTATCGAAAAAACAAAAAAACAGAAACAAAACAAAAAAAAAACAAAAACCCTCCCCTGATAAAGAAAACTAATACAAAACAAAACAAAACAAAACAAAACAAAAAAAACCCGAGGCTACTGGGTGCCGGTTGGCTGCGGCTTAGCACACCTTTAAAGAGTCTCGTCCTCTCTCTGGATCTCTGCGTGTGAGTGTGTGTGTTTCAGACACTAGGGCATGTTGGTCGGGGGGGTCCTGAGGGTTAGTGGTGGCGGCCGTCCACTCCGTGCCTGCTCTCGGCGTCGGCCTGCGCCAGGCACACCGGGCAGCAGGCGCCTTTTAGCTTGACGGGCCTTTTGCACTCGGCTGGTGGACAAGACTCCACAAAGCAGGTCACCTGGGCGTCCTGGAGGGCATACAGAGGCAACAGCTCAGTTACCTTATTAGATTAGACTGGAGGAAATTTTAATGATCCCTGCGGGGAAACTGGGTCGAGAAATTAGGATGCAGCCAAGGAAACATAGGATAGAAATAAGAATTGAGCAACATTCTAAGCAAAAAACAGGCATGAGACGTATGAAAATATGAGTTTACAGAATGGATGAAAGGGGTGAGACAAAGAAAAAACAAGAGAAAATATGTAGAAGTGTCTTTAATATAATAAACGCGAAAATACAAGTATGTAAATATGAGTTTACAGCATATATATATGCAAAATGCATGTCCACATGAACAAATCCACAGAGGAGCAGCAGTGTGTAAAGTCACCATATTGCAGATGTGCGCTGGATAAAAGGACTATTGAATATATGCACTTTACAGATGTTAAATATAGAATGTGTGGATTTCCATATGTGCGTTATGAGCTGGTGGTGTGTGCTGCCACTGTCTTGTGCTTTTGCTTAGCAGGAGATTAAGCAGCCATCACAAGCCTCGGGTAAAGATGCCTGACGACGAGGCCAAACGAGGACGAACAAAGAGGTATATTGTTTTAGTGGAACAACAACACGATGTGTTGGGCCAAACTGCTCTCTCCCAGACAGTTTCTCATTGTGACTTTGCCTGCCAAATTTGATTATTCCCAAAAAACCTCCAATTACAGAGAGGGGGGCAGAGGGAGATTGTTTTGGGAGAGGAAAAGGCGAAAGAAAGAAGCAGAAAAAAAAGCAAACTGACAGGTGTACAAACAGATGCGGTGTGTGATACATTTCGGGTGGGAAAGATAGTAATGAAAGTTAAGTGGGAGAGAGAGAGAGAGAGGGAGAGAGAGGGGATAGAGGCAGATTGGCAGTTCAAAGGGTGCCAGGTCTGGCATGTGGGTGCCGTCACCTCTGCCAGCGGTTGGCACAGAGAGAGCGTCGGAGATAAAGAGTTGAAAGCCAGAAAACTGGCAAACGCACACAAACACACAGTACGCAGAGAGCGCTGCCAGGAGATGGGCACTGCCAAAAGATGCTGGAGGAGGTGAAACACTGGCAAGAGCGCCGGGCCAGGGAGAAAATGGGGCAGTTAAAAAGCGGGCAGACTGTGGTGAGTGCAGTCTGACGGAGCAGCACGTCTGCAGTGAGAAAAAAGTGCGAGAGGAACAGGGACACTGAGGTACGGTGAACTTCTGAGAACGTGAAAAGTATTATGTAAATGAAGGGGTCCAATGAACTGAAATGTGCATTTGGTCATTTATGGCATCAGCAAACGTGAGGTTAATTTGTGTATGGACAGGAAAGGTAAATATTCAACCTACTCTGCATTCACATGTGGCGCAGGCGTCCTTCTTCCACCTGTCTCCATCCCTCCGCTCGCGACCCTCAGTATCAGTGCAGTCTGTCTTGCTCAGACGGGCTTCAAGTTTTTTAATCTGCAAAAGAGACAGAAAGAGTCGAGCCGACTGTGAGAAATCAATCCCAGCTCTGCCACGATCGCATCTCCGATAGCAACTTCTGGTATGTCTTCCAACACAAACAAACAAAGGTGCAGCGCATTGACAAGTTGATTTAGCATGCATTGGTATAAACAGGAACAAACTGGTGATGAAATTTGCCCTACTTCCACATCCCCAAGCAGAACCCCCTTCCACCCCCACCTCCACCCAAAACACGACTCATAAATTAACTTAACATTTATAAATACTGCCCCTCTGCATTAAAAGGGCTGCAGCACACTGAAGCACAAAGCCAGGATGCATCCACAGGAATTAACTGTACCACTAACAGCTTAATGAGAAACATGCCTGTGTGTATGGCGGTTGGACAGCGTTCCGTGAACTAAACTAGAGCATGGTTTCTGTACAGCAGGCATACATGTAGCGTGTTCTAGACTCGACTCCAGCGGTGGACAGTTTTGTGGAAGATCTGGCTTAAATGTGGGTGGGAACAATATGGCTGATGCGTAAAACCAGAAAGTAAACATTTCCAACTTAACATCCATTTTGAGGCTGTTAGTTTGCTATCTGCATCGTGTTTGTGTTGTTGTCTGTTACTCAAAGCCTACTTGTTTCTACTCCAGATGTACGATATATTTTGCTTATTGCTTTATTAGAATAATATTAACTTAAAAGGATTAACGGCGGTTTATTTCTACAGCAGGCATGTTCTTGAATGACAGCCAATCGGCGCAGTTGCTGATCTCGCCGGCATCCACAACAAAGAGAACCACGTCTGACCCCGTGAAGTATGTGCAGGAGTTAATGTAGGGGAGCGAAGCCAAGCCAATAATGAGGTGCTGAAGATTATGGACCAATAAAAGCAGGCGGTAGAGAGTAAATGGTGTTAAGATGGGCGTTGCACAGAAGAAAAACACTGAGAAGAATCTTTGGGGCTACAGTGGTGTATGTGTGTGTGTGTGTGTGTGTGTGTGTGTGTTAAGGATGCACACCTGCTTTCGTAAACTTGTGATTGTCTTCTGCATGTCGGAGACAAAGTCCTGGAAGTCGTTGATTGAGGGTTCAGTGCTTGGTTTGGAGGTCACAGTGACGTTTACAAAGTTTTCCCTGGCTTCCTCCACCGGGCTGCAATGAGCAACACGTGAATAAACAGAGATGGGTTGGAATTTCAATAATTAAACCCTTTATTATTGTTTGGGTTTCCTAAATTCGTTTATCAAACGTCCCGCTGCTGGATGCAATAACAGGTTACATATACAAATAGCTTACAACATCTCTACAGATTGCATTTTAATAACACATTCATGCTGCAGTGTCTTTGAAAATGTTTGACATGTTTCAAGGAACAATAAATACGTTCTGAACAAACAGATGGAGACGATGCCATTGTCCCCGAATCACTTATACACATCTTTGAACATTTTACATGCACAGATCATTACTAAATAACACATAATGTGCACCACTCTGTTACCTGGTCTCCTGGATGCTGTTAGCAGGGCTATCGTTGGGGTAGCTGTGGTCTGCGGATCTGCGTCCTCTGAAGTGATATGACAGGGCGTTGAACTGACCCTTGGTACGGCAGTCTGGAGGGGTCACACACAGCACACTGCAGGTAACTAATGGAGACTCCAAAAGTCACAGAGCTTCAGAAGAAGTCTACTCTTCAGTGGTATGCAAAACCTTAACAGCTTTTCAGAATCTATGTATAATTTCTGGTTTAATATGTAACACTTGCAGGGGGAAATACGGAAAAGCATTTCCCTTCAGTATAGATGAACATGTCACAACCAGCATGCCACTATGGAGTGCTGATTGCAGACTCATTGTAGTGTGATGCTTAACCCCCATACTGCCATCACACACTGTACAGTACCCAGATCAGAGAGATAAGAAGCACATGCACACATAAAAATAAATAAATAAATAAATAAAACAAGATAAACACAGAACCCTTGAGTCCTCCCATACACATCTGAGGCATGCTGTGCATCAGCGAGAGCAGTAAGAAACTTACAGTTCTCAGTAAACCTGAAACAGGACAGTTCAACGGGCTCAGGCCCTGCAATTAGGCGGGCTGCACCTTTAACTGTAAAAGCCGTAAAGCCTGCTGCTTAGCCTCAGAATGCCTTTGATTTACCAAGCAGCGGGCCGTAAAAGACAAAGACGATCTAAAAACAACAAGACATCCTATCTCATGCTGATAGACACACATGAGTGCACAGAAGCACGCTCACACCCTGGTGCGCTGCAGACACACACACACACACACACTCACACACACACGTACAAAGGGTCTCAGTGGTATCCTCTCTCTCTCTCTCTCTCTCTCTCTATTGAGCCAAATAAAACTGTGAATCTGCCTACAGTTTAGTTTTGCCTGACAGACACACAGAAACAAGCGCCTCAACCCCCCACCCCACCCCCCATCTCCTGTCTGGCAGGATATTCTCTGTTTATTAGCTTAGCTCTTCCCTTGTTCATTTTGTAAAGGAAGGGTGAACATCGGGGTCAGGATCTGGGATGAAAGGAGAATGATTAAGAGGCACCATGTGCTGGTTATTAAACCGCTGCTTGGTTTGTCCTAGAATATTGTAGCTGACTCTAAGAGGGCAACGGACCACAAGTTTAATATGATCTATCGGAAATCGAGACCATCTAGATGTACATATACCTCATCTCCCACTTAATGACTGCACAGTGCCGACATATTTCATACAACTGAATCAGATAAAAACATGTTTCCCAGCTATCTCCCTAAATAAGGGAAATTGTTCTTTCTAACTGTTGATTTGACATACAAGTCAAACAGCCTCCAGATGTACATAGATTGGCCCGAATCGTTCACTTACGTTCACTTAATTTCTCCCCCTTCAGACATCATTTAGGATTCCCGCTGCTGCTGTCAGATCAAAACCACATAGCTACAAAAAATGTATGTTTTTCCCTGAGGAGAATGCTGAGTTTCTAATCCATGTCTGGCATTATCTGATGGGTTTTAACAGGTTGGAAGTGCCTACTGGGTCACAAAAATCAGCCAATGCATTCATGGCCCTGTAGACTGAAGTCAGAAACTCAAAAACACCAAAACTGAATGAATATGTTTCTAGTGTGAAAGCAGCAATATAAAATTAAGCCAAAAGACAGTGAATTAAAAAGTACCAATTCTTTACAGACATTTGGGAGTGCTAATTTTAGAACTGATGCTATATTGACACATGCTAATAGTGTACAGTTTTAGTGACACGGGTACCATTGATGGTTTAGAGCCAATATATGAAATCATAGCTATTTGTAGGTAGAATCGGGGGTGTAAAGTAAAGAGTGGCCATGTGATCTGAATGCTCTTTTTCACTCAGCGCTGTATACATGACTTCACCAGTGATTCAATGGAAAAGGTAGGGAGACTGTGGCAGTGTGTTTCACAGTGGGAAGTAAATAGGCATATTATGTCTTACAAGCTCCACTGAAAAAGGCCTTATATTCTCCATCAACCACCCAGAAGAGGCTGGAGCTGTTATGAGTGTTCAAGGCTTTTGGGGAGCATTAAACCTCTGTGAAAACATTAAAAAACTCATAAGCATATCCAATTTGAGAAACCCGAGCCTTATCCTGTAGCCTGTCCAGGCTAAGCCAAGCCAAGCCCCATATTCCAGCTGAGAAGACTTCCATCTGAGTCTAACAACATAGTTAATTTCCTTACACTTTCAGCTTGTTCGACAAAGCTCATTGCCAAGCATGCTGGATTTATTGCTCAAAAAGTCATTGCACAGCATGCTGCCCCTGAGCTCTGCAAGGCAATCCAGGCCATAAGCTCCTCCCACATGCCGCCCCGTACACAACTGATCGTATCTCCAAATCAATGATACAAGACAAACAGTCACTGAGGACCCTCATGCTGGTATAATACAGTGGGGGATGCCTCTTCATTCATGTCCTTTTAGCTTTGTCAGCTGCACCCACTGGTGGAATGTTTAAACATCCAGGCCTTAGCTCCAAATACCATCTCTAACCCCTACAATTAGAGGGGGATGTCTGTGAAAAGTACAACACTGGTTATGTCATGAATGTTATGTTTAGGAAGCACTGATCCCCTGTGTTTGAGTGGAATGGAAACCCAGCAAAGTGGGACTTCCATGACATTTCATGACATTTGCTTTTAAACTTTACACAGATTTCAGAACAGAATAAATCTAAACGTCTGACAGAGAAAAAAAAGCCTTGCCTTTCTCAAGTCAAAAGAAATGACCTCAGACTTTGTTTCTCTACAGTCAAAATTCCCATTCATTATGGAGGAGCTGAAGCCTGGAAAAATGTTTTCTCTTTCATTTCTTCCCTATCTCATCTGTTATTCTAAATTTCATATACAGACAAATAGCTTCCACACAGAGTGACAGCGTGGTAACAGAACAATCTGTTCCTTTCAAAGGGGCGCTGTAAATTGTAGTTTATAACCTGTGATTATTTTATCAAAGGGTGAGGATGTTGTACGGCTTTCATCTTACAAAACAGTCCTAATACTGAACCGGTGTAAGCCAGCGGATGAGATGTCTCAGTGACTTCCTGTTCTGTTATTGCTTGAAAAGCATGGGTTCTGCTGTCACGGTAAAAAAGTACTTGTCACTGAGGATCTGTCAAGATGAAGAGAGATATAACTACACAAGAGATGTGGCGGACATGGTAGAAACAGTGCTGGTATGCCCGTGTTGCCAGAATCACACAACACATGAAATACCCAAATAAAGTTTGCAGACCTTTCTATGGAACTTTTTGTTGAATAGTTCCTGCACTCTTTGCTAACAAATATGCATACTAATTGATACACAAATTGTGATTCACAAATCCTGTTTCATGATAAGCTTTGTACAGAACCTATGCACCAGGAAAAGCAGCATTATCAAAGCAAAATGATGAAAAAAATCAAAGGATTCTATTAGTTGTATGTTCATCTGCTTTGTGTAGTTAATATTCGCGGGGGAGACTGGAGGCGTCCCCTTACCTTCACAGCAGTCCTGCCACATGCGCAGGTCAATCTTGGGGACGTCGTCACAGCTGCCGTAGCCATGGGGCAGGTCGACCACAGTGAACACGTCCTGCTGGATGCGGGTGATGTTGTCACCGTTGTCGCACAGCACCCGAGTCAGAGAGGCCTGCTTCAGCTGGGTCAGCTGGGCGGGGGTGAACACGCCTGGGTTTTCATACCAGAACCTGAAGATGAGGACATGTGGAGGAGAAGTGAGGGAATGATAAAATAATAATTTAAAAAATCCCTTCCATCTCTCTCCTGTATTTTTTCCTAGCAATATGCTCTTATGTGATTGTTCTGTGATCACAAGAATATTGTAATGGCACCAAAGCACTCTCTTGCAGAGTCCATTTTTTGTTTTTTTTTGCAGAAAGAATTAAAGCATAATCTGCTGTGGGACTAGGGTCAATGAATGACTTAAATAAATACCTATAATGCAACAGATTAAGTTTCTACTCGTACTGATTGTTCTACTCAAAAGAGCGGAAATACAGTGAACTGGAACAAAATAATGCTTAAAAAGTCATTATTGTGCAATAGCAAGTTTCCCATCAGGGGTAAAATGGACAGTGTTGATATGAAATCTTCCATATGTCTCAAAAAAGATGAAGATGAGCAATGAATATTGATAAAAGTTATTAACTGGAGAGACTGGAGGCATCGCTTTATCTTGGCAGAGTGTCTGTGAATGGGAGGTGGTTTGTGTTGTGATCTTACCTGTCGCCATCTCGCAGACGTTTAAACTGGGTTACCAGCAGACACATGAGGGTGGGCCCCAGCCTGCTACCAGGGACCAGGTCTTCAGCCATCAGGGCAGGGAACAGGTCGATGTTCAGAGGAGTGCCATACAACCTGACAGACATAGAAACAGTGAGGTACAAGACAACTGTGCACAAAATCTCACAGTGGCTGTTTCACACAGAATAGCTTGGCAGCATCATGATTCCCAAAGGTGATTACATCAGCCAAAGAAAAGAAAAGATTTTCTTTTTATTCCAAGATGAAGTGATGTGAAGTGAACGTAAGCTTGCTAAAATCTGTTTGGGCATAAGCCTGCAGGACACAGAGGGGGGTATTTAGTGATTGTTCAGTTTAGTAGATTGCTCAGCACTGTCAATTTGCTATCAACTTTAAAATGCATAGTAATGAACCCAGGCATGCTAAAATCTGCAGCTCAGTCTGTGGGTGTAAAAGCCTTCTGCGCCCGGGTTGACAGATCAGCTGTGGTTGGTTTTGCACATGGAGATACATTAATGCCACTGAAAATGCTTAGTAGATACAGGAGAGAATAATGGCATTTTTTGAGAACGGGTCTATGCAAAAGTTGTTAACATTCAACATTTCAGCCATCTATCCGTTCCTTACCTCTGCAGTTTCTCTCTGACACTGGGATTCTTAATCTCATTCCTCAAATCTTCAAAGGTCTGCGCCGAGGTCAGGTTACAGAAGGTTCTGTAATCGTTGTATGGTGGTATTCCGTGATCCCTCCCTCTCTGTATATTCATGGCGGCCAGATCTAATGCCACAGCATGCGCCATGGAGAACAACCTCTCTGTCAGTTCGGTATTCAGCAGCTGTGTGGAAACACGCATTTTCCCGGCAACGCCAAAGAGCCCGCGAAGGAGCGGATCAATGCCGCCCTCGTTGACAATGCGGAAGGGGGAGAAGAATGCCCGGTGTAGGGAGATGTGGCCCTGGTGGATGGGCTGGAAGTCCTGGTCCAATCTGTACAGAATGGGGTTGATGAGGGTGTGTCCAAAGCGGAAAGCGGCGGTGGCGAAGGCATTGAAGATACCGGAATTGATGTTGGGGTCATATCCGCCATATGAACCCATCAGCTTTATGCCTGCCTCACCCAGAATCTGGGGGATGGGAAATGGAATATTATGGCAATTATTCTTCTAATCACCATTACCTTATTTACCATTACTAATTATGACTATTGATAAGCACCTGGATCTTCACTGTAATCACTAAAATAATCACAGAGGTAAGAATCTGAAAACAAGGACGTAAGAGTTGAGCTGAAGGCCCTTACCTTCGGCAACCAGTGACTGTAGGTGATGTGTTGCATCTGCGCCCCCACTATCTTCCTCGCCTCGTGGTAAATGGTGTCCCCATCCCAATGGGGGTTCAGCCTCAGTAGCTCTGTAGCGATGCGGTTGTGTTCCCTGAACCACACTGTGTGCATGGCGGTCAGACCAAGCTGCTCGTTGGCACGGTGGTCCCCAGCCAAGAAACAGGGGATTGGACTCTCGTTCTCATCACGCATACACTCTGTTGGCGGTCCAGTGGCAAATGGTAAAAGCGGCTTCCCTGTTCGCTGGATGATACCTTGCCGGAGCAGTCCCCGCTGGCTGGCTAAGTCGCGAATCTCTTCGGATTCGTGCCGTGAGCTGCCATAGACGTTTGAAGCGTCAATGTAGGAGGTCAGTTGGTTGATCTGTTCCCGTGGGTACACGCTGTTCATGAGGAGCGACGTCATCCCGCTGCCACACACTGGGCTTGATCGTACAAAGAACATGCAGCGGGCGCCGCTTCGCAGCTGCCTTGGGTCGTTGGGTGGGAACTGGATTGGGAAACACGGTGGGTCATTGGTGCAGACCTGAGTGCACAGCTGGCCATCGGAGAATCTTGACTGGCTGAGGGCTGCCACTGTTGAGTCCAAGTCGTGGTCGAGGAACTGACCCCACTGCATCAGCATGTGTGTGTAGCGGTCATCAGGGGTGATGGTCTCAGTGCCAATCATGGTGGTGGACACCAGCCTAGGGAGTGGCAACCTGTATCCGTTATGCTGGCGGTCAGTGGCGCCCCTCGGCAGATTAAACCCATTATCATAGACTGATTTCAGCAGCCGTTCAAAGGCGGTGAGGGAGGCACCCCACATAGGGTGCTGCAGGTTGTTGCAGGTGCCGTCATGGCTGCGGTACTTCTGGTGAAAGCAGATGTCGGAGCAGTTGTTGAAGCGGCGGTGGGCCGTGCAGCCGGACAGGTTGGCAATCACTTCCAGGAAGTGGGGGGAGACCAGGTCGTTGTAGCGGAATGCTGTGGGGGAGGCCGGAAAAAATCAGCACACGTAGCGTCTGGCTGAAGATTCGTGAAAATACAGAGCTAAAAGACATTATCAATCCTAATTTCTGTCCAACTTTGAGCGCAAAATTCATCACATCTAAGCCCTAAAAATAGAATAGTCCAGTGTTTGTTTATATGATTCACATATCAAATATTTTCACTGCAGACAATTGCTGCTGGCTCAGAGAGTGGAAAGAAAACTCCAATCCTGAGGGTACGGATCGCAGTATTTCATGAACCTGCCCCGACTCGCTTTGATATGCGAGAGCTCTTGTGCAATAGGTCCAATATGCAACATATGTGTATAGCAGGTGTGTGTCTGTGTGTGTATGCAATGTGATGTATTATCAATATGTTGTGAGAGAACAAGCGTGAGTGTGTGTGGCCAAACTAAACGACGGTAAAGTGAGAAATCCTGGCTACAAATGAAATGGCATCAAATGCTCTCTCTCTCTCTCTCTCTCTCTCTCTCTCTCTCCCTAAATTTTCTCGCCAAATAAATCAAAGAACGGTTCCAACCAAACTCATCTCGGCTCTGGTGTGTCTGTGTGCATAGCTTTGTATGTGTGTGTGCGCATGTTGCACGTGTGCATTTGGTGGAGGATGGGGATACTGCAGTGTCCCCCTCCCAGATCAAGTAGAGATACAATAAAAACAGCATGTTTGTTTTTGCTGACGGGCAGAAATCCCTCTGTGAGCTTGGTTCGGGGCCAACGCAACAATGAACACTTGGTTGTTGGCATAAGTAATGAAAACATTGTCTCTCTCTCTCTCTCTGTTCCTTTTTAACACTCCACCTCTATTGCTCTTTCCATTTCTCTGTCTCCAACACCAACGCCAAACCTTATCACTATTTTCATCTTCTATTTCTTTATTCCCTTGCTCCTTTCAATCTTTCCATATTATTGCTTCCTCCCCTCTTTCTCCTCTGTCACTTTGAGTTTTCTTCCGTGTTTCTTTCTCCTCTAGGTCAGACTAGATTATCCAAAGTACAGTATGGTGCCAAGTATCAGACAACCTTCTCCAAAAGCTAGATTATGTACGCCACTAGCCCAATTAACCCCCGTGGTTGTTAAATTTAACCTCCATTTGAGTGAATGCTTTCATGTACCATAAAGTTAAATTATACGGTGCTCCACTTTTCTTCCTTGGAGCACAAGGTATCTCTCCATACATGCACTAATGCACACAAAGACATACGCATATCCATATTAACACCCACACCAGCCCATGCTGTCTCAACCTCCCCAACATGCATGCATGATTGAGTCGATCTGTACATAAACACACTCAGCGGTGGTTTTAGGTTAAGTATTATGTGGTGTGACACAGGGCTAGTAAAACTGTTTACGGGCGCCTAGTCAACTGCTCCGTGATTACGTCTCTAGCCCTTGGGTTATGCTAGAGAGAAAATGGCATGCAGATGGAAGGCTTATCCACGGCCAAATATGCTCACAACAACAGGATGATAATTCATAGAGTGGTTAAGGATTGAATTATTGGCTGATTGAGACTTCTGCTTGGAAAACTGGATGGGGCTGAATACAGAGTGGGACATTAGTAGGATGTTACTGTACATATGTCCCAGCTTAATTTCATCTCAAATTAAAGACAGCTGTCAAAAATAAAGCTGTAATACTTGAAATAAGAAAATGAATAATTACTAAGATGACAGTCTGCCTGACAAATATGTATGTGCAGATTTATGTGTCTAATGTAGGTCAAAGTATCCCAGAGACTTTGACTATGAGCCATGTTAATGTATTTTACCTACTTGTCTCACCAATTAGCATGATTTAACATTTTCTGACACTTACAATGCACAATTAAGTGAGAGATGTGGTCAGGCTAACTGCTAAATAGGGTTAGATGGTGTTTGTTTTTTTTGTGAGCTGTTCATGAGGGTTGTCGCCTCACCGGTGCCGTTGGTGTCGACCATGAGACCCTGGTTGACGTGGTTCTGGATGAGGAGCAGGGTCTGCTCGAAGATCTCCCCAGCGCGCGCCTGCTCCACCGTGTAGGGGTCTCGTGGGTACCGGAATAGAGCCAGCAACTCTCCTGGGGTACGAGGCTGACTGGAGGCATGGAGGGGTGGGAGGAAGAGAGAGAGAGGTGGGGTGTGGTGGGAAGGCGGGAGACAGTGCATGTAAGAGAAACAGGGAAAAAAAAAGAGAGAGAATGTAATGTTAGAGAGTGTGGAGCAGGCAGAAGTGCTGAGAACCAGAAAAAAAATGTGGGGAGTCAAATGTGGGGTGAAAGGAAGACAAATCGAAAGAAAGCGAAACAAAAACAGATGAGCCTGATCTCAGACGTCATGTTCAAATTACATTCCTTCGAGTAATTTTTTTTCCTAGAGGGTGGAAAAAGCGGGCAGCGAGCCTTCCATGGTCTGCATAGCACGAGAGAGCAAACACTTTCCAGCAGTTCTTCACTGGAAGCCAGAGCAGGTGAAGGAGTTCAAACCCTAAAGCTTTTTTTTTTGTTGTTTGTATTAAACATGCACGTACATGTTAGTCATTTCACCTATATACTGGATCCACTCCAGATGACTAAATGACTCTCCTACCACTTCTGCTCCAGCCTGTGAAGCCATGCTGGACTGAAGGGTGTGGCAGACAATGCAGCCACGTGCCGGAACTACAGGTGTCCAACCCAGGCCCAGATGAAAATAAATGGTCTCATTTTACAGGCGCGCTGATGATGACATAATGCGTATTTGGGCCAAGAGAAAATTGAATCAGCCATATTTCATCTGGCGTCTTGATATGTTTAAAAAAATACAAGGTTTGGCTGAAAGTTAGGTAGCTCTTGGATTGGATTTCTGTTGCAGCAGCAATACACTCCAATCTGTTATTTCTACAATTAACTTTATTATAGTACAGTATAATAAACTTAATTATACTATATTTTATTAGTATGTGCAGTACTTTTCAAAACATGATTGCATGTTTTGTACCTTACATAAGCTATTTTGACCCATTTTTTGCTAGTGCTAGTTTGTTAGTGCCATAACTGACCAAAAGGACAGCACTACTTTTTTGCAAAACATTCCTGCCCTAATTGCACTCTGTTTCTATAATGATCAGATGCCATTACGGGAAAATAGTACTACTGTATGTCTAACAGTTACACACACAGTTACCATATTACCATAACCAACTTTTCTATGGGTACATTCTCCAGTTTCATTCTGATTTTTGTTTTTGTAGTGAACTGTCATCGGGCTACGTATCATGAAAACCTGTGATTTCTGCGACTACAGAAAAGTGAAAACTATGTCATGTATAGTATAGGATGTAAAGTGTATGGCTTTAAACAGTAAACTAACAGCTGTCCAAAAGATGTTCAAAGACCCCAGCACCATCAGCCAAGGAGGAGGCTGGCTGTAGTCTGTGATTGTCATTAGAAAAGAGCTGGAAATCCCCTCAACTCAATTCAGGTTACCTGTGTGTGCATGTGCATGTGTGTGCGTGCGTATTTCTTCCTTTATATGTGTCCAGGTGCATGTGTGTGCATGCGATTTGGGCATGCATGTGTGGGCAGTGTGTAAGCATGTGTATGCCAAGAAAAACACCTCTGCTAACCACATCACTCAACAGGATGGGAACGCTTGTGACTCACACTGCAACCACAAACACATCTTTACTGTGGTGGGGGAAAGAGAGCGCAATGACAACTGCACTGACACAGACAAAGACATCAAGACACATTTACTTGCTTTCATCTTAATGATTGTCTTGACACTCATAAAAAACAGAGATAAAACAGAAAACAACCAATGAAAATCCCTTATGTCAGAAATGCAAAGGTACATGCTTCTTGGAGATGCAGAAATGTGTAAACAAACAAAGTAACCAACATCATACTGTGAGGCCAATTTGTGAAATCGCATTTTTTTGCAACTTACAGCAGTTGCTTGAGCTAAGAGCACAGTTTTTATCTTATTCACTAAGACATTTACACAAATTAAGTTGTGGCACAGACATGCCCTTGAAAAGAGCACCGCATGAGCACAAAGCCCCCTTCAGCACCAATTTGAGAGCAATTTGAGTGCTTCAGCTGTAAGACTAATCCATCAAGGCTGGCACCCTTACATCCTAAAGTGCCTTTGTGGTTGCCTCTGATCTAATCTGAGGTTCTGGGATGGAAAACCCTATCCCTTGCTTGCCTGGCTTGCTGAGGATGCCTGTGTCTTGCAGCAATGACAGCTAGCAACCATTCTAAAAAGACAAACTCTTCAGCAAGCCTTTATGCCACCTTTCAAAAGATCAAATGTGCTGCATTACTACAGTGTGAGGAAACTAGCATTGCAAATGTTGGCTAGCACGATCTCGCTGGCAAATCACTATTATATGTGCACGCTAATAAGATTTACATGCTGTATAATTTACTGTACATATGCATGAAGTTGCAAAGAAGCTCTATTTCGTTCTGCAGCTTTCCACTCATTTCTCACAGTTAGTAATAGCGTAGTTTGCATTTCCCTGCCCCTATGTGCATGTATGAACGTATTTGTGTGTCTCTCACATCTTACCCATCAAAGAGACGTCTCCTGGTGGACTCAATGGCACTGTCCACATTGCGGATGGCCTGTTCTATAGATGAGCTCACGAAGGTGTCGCCCTCTCGGCTTACGGGAGGCACTGTGGAAACACAGAGATACAGAGACTGCTTAGAGCAAAGCTGAATCGAGTTTGATTGTGTCTGGACTTCATCATGGACTTCAGGATTGATCAGAACCTTGAGTGCTGCAGTTGCATCATCAATAATGGACTCTCTTCCAACTCAACGTCTCATTTTTTGATTGTTATTACATTTTGTTTGGTTTCATTTTAAAGTTCATCCTTAAAATGAAACATAATATACATATAATACATAATTTGTTTTCATTTGAGTTCAACTCACCTCCAAGTTTGGTCAAACAGCACTGTAACCAAGTTACTGAGCCCGACAGATTTCTTTTCAGAAAGACTGAGGTATAATTAAAACTAATGAGGGATGAATCATGCACCCTGCAGTATCAAACAATTTTCTGAACAATGAACACTCAAATCAGAAAGTCTCTCATGCCCCAGTGAGCTAATATAGTCATAAAGGTGGAATCAATCATTTAAAGCTTTTTTAAATCAGTTTGTAGAGAGCATGCACTCTATTTGCATACACCCAGGGGTGCTCAGTGCCACTTCATGCTATTCTCAAGACTGCATGAGGTTAACTGTGGTTCTAACAAGCTTAAGTGTTCAAAACCGAGATTAGAAAATACAGTTTAGGGTTAAAAATGCCCAATAAAATAGGTAACTGCACCTTTTAAGGTGCTACACTTCAGCTTTCCGCCAAAAGCTGGAGTGAACACATTTCTGGCACCCTCATTCAACTTCGTGTGCCATTGAAAACAGTGAAGTCGTGACGCGAGGACTGAGAGAGTCCAACAACAACTGAGCACACTGAAACAGTTTACGGTTCACCAGCAGAGTGCTGTGGTCTGACCTGAGAAATCTCAGCAGGAAACATCAACACACACAGGGAGGAGCTGACAGCAATCTGATAGCATCGCAGCAGAGTTTGACCAATTTACTGAGTGACTTGGACCAAAAAAGTCCAAAAGAAGGCTTCTCAGTGTGTGTTCTGTAAATTAAGGTGACAGCAAGATAATATCTAACACTGAGCTTTTACTTTGCTGCAAACTGGTCAAGTGAAGGTTCTCTTGTGCAGGGGGATATTTATACTGCTGCTATATGAGTTTTTGAGTGAGAAGCACTGAATAAGATGTTGCTAGGTTGCCATATCTGCTGAAGTACCCAAGAGCAACATGCTGAACCCTAACCTGTTCCAGAGATGCTGCACTAGCTGGAAGATCCTGTAACCCAATCTGAGGGTGAAATAAGGGGAAAAAAAAGTTGCATGTTACCTGTGACAGTGAGCACCATGCTAGCAGACTGGTAGCCGATGGGGTTGCGGGCGATACACTCGTAGCGTCCGCCATCGGCAGTGCCCACGTCCTTGACCTCCAGGTAGCCTTCGGGACTGATGTGGAACTTGCCGCTCTCCGTCACCTGTACACCATCCTGGAGGGGGGTGGGTGGGGGTGGAGCAAAGGGAACAGGTCATGACCCTGGGAGCCAGCGTGTGAGGATCAAGTAACAAGACAGTGACTGAGAGCCTCAGATGGTAAGTAGGCCAGCGTGGTGTTTAGTTTGCTATGGGTTGCTAGGTAGACTCGATTTACAACAGTTATCTGTCTTTCGTTATTGGATGGAAACTTGAACTTGAGTGGGATTAAACAAACTGATCACTGAATTACTTCACTGTTTTAGGGAGTTCCCCTAAAGCAAATAAAGGTCATCAAAACGGTAACTGAGCATAAACCATTTCCCGGCCCCTTTCCCTTTCCTCCTTCCCTTTCCACACATTCTGATCAACGACCTTAACCCTGACATAACCCGTCATCGCTGCGGTGATGCGATGAGAGGCGGCGTCTCTGGCCTCTAACCTTATTCCAGGTGAGAACGGGCTGTGGCTGGCCCTGAGCGCTGCAGGGAATCTGGACGTCCTGGCCAGACTCCACCGTCAGGTCCCTTGGAGCATTTGTGAAAACAGGCGTTACTGAATGAGTTAAAACACACACACACACACACACACACACACGCACACATGTTAATGATTATGCACCAGTGCTCGAAGTACATGTAAAGTGCATCTTTGCAATCAATCACAGCACAGTAGACATGAGATTTTAACAAATGACATTTACAATGGCTTTGAGATTCTGAGCTATCTGACAGTGTATGTTCTACTGTCCACCAAGTGAAAAGAAAAAACACACACACACACACAACTGCGGGTGTGTGTTAGCTTGCAATTGCTATTTTCCTTTCCTCTATTACAGGGCTGCAAAACATAAGTAGGCTTCATTTAGTCGGTCTGCAGCTCAAATGGAGATGTGGGCACATTTTTAAAAAAAGTCAAGCAAAAACCATCAAATGTGCCCTGTGAGTCATAAACTGCTAATCAATTTTTTCCCCTTAAAACCTTTTACACAAGCTGTGTCTTTTGTTTTGGAAGTCTGACACACACACACACACACACACACACACACACACACACACACGTCTTGTTCTCATTACATTAAGTGAGAACAGCTGATGTTTTCCATTCATGTACAGAGATTGAGTAGGTCAACGATCATTGACTGTACCGCAGCTAGATCACATGCATGCATGCACAGACACACATAGAATTGAGCATAGATAAGGGGTGAGTCACGGTGTTACACTGTCAACAAAGATTCATGACACAACCCTTTCACAGCTGGGGTGGGTGGTGGGAGCCGGGTGGAGATTCGGTCGCCCCTCCAGCCCCCCATTAAAATTCTTCCTAGGTTCCCATTTCTCAGCCGACAGTGAGCCACCTGGCCATGGGAAAATCCCAGACATCTTGAGACCCAAAGGAAAGTGGGTGGCTGTTTCATAGTAGTCTGACACTAATTAACTGCCTTTAAATCAAAGTTGAACTTTCCGCAACAGACGGCTCACTATTTAGCGTACAGTGTGCACCTCTTGAGTGTATGAGCGATGCATGTAATGTGCTGCCAGTGCAACTCTGTCTCACTGTGTGATTCAGGGATGTGATCAGAGCAGAACGTCTGGGACATGATACTGGATGCAGGGGAAGTGAAATTTCTCTCTTAAAAAAAAAGATAAAGATTTCCGTCAAATCTTGAGGCACATAATCTCTGTTGGGTGCGTGCATTCCCTCCTTTTTCTGTCTCCTCTTCCTCTCCTACACTCTCTCAGCGTAAAGCAACCGCCGCTCGCTGACAGCATGGTTGTGGGCTTGAATGGTACTTTAACAGTGTGGGGCCATTATGCAACGTGTACTTTGGGCCATGTTAACAGCCATTACTACATGGAAAAACATGGTGTCATCTAGGGATTACAGACTGCCATGCTTTCCTGTGCTGCGCCAAGCCTATAATTTCAGCTACACACACACACATATAACACACACATGAATACGCCCATCTGCATTCAAAAAAGATGCACAAACTGTGACACATACACAAACTTGCGCGCTTTTGCAAACAGAAAACACATGCATGCACACATGCACACGCTCAATTAAACATACACACACACTGATACACGTATAAAGATAAACAATCTGCTCTGCATGCACACACATACTCCACCCCAACACACACACACACACACACACACAGTGAGCTATTTGTCTGTCACTGTATACAGGCATTGCTACAGCATAATGGCAGACTCACATGTGTAAACGACAAATTAGCCGTGGATGGAGGGTATAGCTCCACTCCCACCCTCTTAACATTTTACCACCCTGCACTCCCCTCCTCTTACACAAACATCAAGTGTTTGAAGAGGGCCTTCCAGCTGCCACACTAAAACCTACTTGTGCTCAAATGCACATATCTTCCCGTATGTACTAGCCAATGAATGCTGTTTTCTATGCCTTTAAACCAAATTACAAGAAATCCACAATGAGAAAATGTGTTGAAAAATAAAAAAAATCATGATTGGACAGTGAAGATCAATCAATGGAACCTATTGCAAACCATTTCAAATCAGCTTACCATCAACAACATTATTAAGGTCAGGTCTTATTTGATCATCTACACTCGTGTGGCAGCTCCTCACCTCTCTGCTGGATGCTGAGCTGCACAGCGGTGCGTACCGTCCCCACCGGGCTGACCGCCTGGCACTCGTACTGGCCCTCGTCGTGGGCGGCCACTCGGGCGATGCGGAGCGTGCCCGTGGACAGCACCACGTGGCGACGGTCCAGGGGCAACGGGCTGCCCCCCCGTGTCCAGGCGATGACCGGCTGGGGGTAACCGGTGGCCTCGCAGGGGAAGTCCACCGTGTGACCCTCCAGCACCGACTGGTCTTGCGGCGTGACTGTGAACTGGGGGATGGCTGGGGATGGGAGAGGAGAAGAGTCACCGCAATGGGTCTGAGAAAGACATTTTGCTGCGTTTGCCCTGTTAGAGCACCAATAGTTCGCTTGCTTTGTCCTGATTGCAAAGTTGTCGCTTTGACGCAGTCTTCATGAGTCTTCATGTGGCCTTGTGTTAAGCGAACCACGATTTGTAAACAAATGGCTGAACAAGTTGTTCATATTGAATGGAAATATTATGAAGCAAACTCCGGTCACTGACAACAGCATACCACATCAAGCAGAGCAATATTGGAACAATTGAGCAACAGCAATGTAACAAGGTGGACCTTGGAATTTTATGCATTTCCACAAGCAAGCGTGAAATCTTGTATTAGTCCATGTTTCCAGAAGAGCCCTCACCTTGCCGTTACGCCACGTTCGTCCAAAACTAATTTTGGCAGCACAAGCAGTCTGGCTTGCAGCTTCAGGTGTCAACATCCACCTTCAACCCACAATGTGCTGTATTTTGGTGTAATATGATTCACTTATTCTTCCTTATCAAGCAGATCATGGTTCGCTTGCTTGATCCACATCAGAGTTCGAACATGCACTCTCACCTCTCCATATGAACTGAAACACCAGAGTTAACACACTATGGTTTGATAAAAATGGAACAAACAGGGTAGGTGTGAAAGCTTCCTTAAGAATTAACAGCAAATTTGTCTACAGTCAGAGTTGGAATCTTGATCCTAGGCTTTGTTGGCAAAAGTCTTCAAGTGTGAGAGATTGACAGATTGAGTTCTAAAACTGACTTGCAGACTAGTCTGTGACCTAATGTCCAGATAATATCAAATGTGTCTGATATTTACGACCTGACATCTGGGTCCTGAACGAGTCCTGTGTGAGTGTGGGGGTGAGGGGTTTGTTCCAAATGTGGAGACAACAAAAGCGAGACAAACGGGCTAACAGTCTTCATTGCTGTTTTGATTGGATTCACTTCAGATCACGCAAGTTCCTGTGAGATTACAGACCCTGACGTCAGTGACATATCATGAGTCATCAGCATAATCTCAGTGGTATCGTTAAGTGTTGCCTAGTCGTCGGGCGTGAGTACATTTAACACAGAAAAACCAAAAAAAAAGATCCTTCGTTTTTGCCAAAGCGCTGGATGTACAGTAAAAACAACATGGGAGAACAGGAAACAAGATTTAGCAGAAGAGGAAGTAGATGTGAAATACAGGAAGCTGCCAATAAAGATTGGGTTAATGAATATCCATTTATCTTGTGTGTGCTTTGAACAACACTCACAGCAAACTGAAAACATTCTTATCCTGCAACACAGTCCCAAAGCAATCAAAGCATTTTGTTTCCGTGCATAAATTAAAGGCATGAGAGAAAAAGTAGTTCTGGTGTTCACCTTGTACGATGATATAAGCTGTAGCATGGATGGTATCCACATTATTGGAGGCAAAGCAGGTATACTGCCCCCCATCAGCTTGCACCACATTCTGGATGTAGAGCCCTCCAGACGGGGTGATGTTGATGCGGGCGTCGTTGGGCAGGGGTGTCCGGTCCCCCTTTGTCCATGAGACCCGGGGCTGGGGTTGGCCCGTGGCGCTGCACTCCAGGGTCACGCTCTCACCCACCAGCACCTCGGTGTTCTGGGGCTGGATCACGAAACTGGGCCGTGCTGCAGGGGCGGGGCGGAGGACAACGAGGGCAGGGAGAAAACACGGGAATGGGATTTGATTAATTGGGTGAGAGGAGAGAACGAGGTTTGAGAGAAAGTTTCTTTTCATGTGGGTCTCTCCCGTTTGATTAACTGCAGGGAACTGGGAAAGGCAGGACAACCTAAATGTAAGCAAAACGCTCAGGGGAAGGCTGTGGAGGAATTCATTTCAAAGGTCAGTTCATGCGAAGCGCTTCAAATATCATCTTTGTATGTGTATATCACTGCCAACAATGACACTGTGACTACCGCTGAAAACAACTTCACATGTGTACTGCAAACGTGGGCGAGCCCTGTCCAAATTTGGTCAGTGATTACAGTCGAATTAGGGGAAATATGTACACAGCGAGGGGCCAGGCGTTTACAATCACACAGCGAGGGCCCGGCGTTTACAATCACGTAGAGACAGGAAATGTAGAACATCTGCTCTCAGAGAGACTGTTCCTTAACGAGGGGTCACCCCTCAGGCCATCAGTCACCCAGGCAACGACCCTGGGGTCATCTGAAGACAGCCGCGCTAATCTCCCACGGTGACAGCTATCGGCACAACAACTGATGGATGTGTGTATGTTGTGTAAGTGTGTGCGTGTGTGAGGCATGGAGAAAAAAAAGAAACAGAGACAGGGGACAGAATGTATGCTTGTGTGTGTGTGTGTGTGTGTGTGTGTGTAGGGGGTCAATTTTCCATTGAAAGCCGGCAGGCTTCGCTGGCGGCTCAGTGGGATATCCCAGTTATTTGACCTGCTGAACTCTTAAGGTGACCTCAGTGCGGCTCACAGTGCACACACAGAGCGGTGCACCTTGCTCTGCAGCCACCTTTCTCAAAAACAGCAGAGATCGCAGGGCACTTTTGGTTGTTTAAATCCTCCCAGCAACTAATAAACACACTTGATTTTGAACCCAAAAAAGGTAGAAATTTGTTCTTGTCCTTACTGGAAAAAGACAGAAAATACCTGTGCGTCTTTACTCCAATGAGCTCAGTTCTCTGTTATGATTAAAGATAAATCTTCCCACCTACCACTTACCACCAGAGATTATCTTTCTTACCTCAGCTGTGACTTCAGTCATTCAATACCCACAGTAAGACCCAGTTAGTCCCTTCAGGCAACCGTATCCTGCTCCTACCTTATCAACTTGGCAACTACACACTGTGGCGGTGAAAGAAAACTTTGAATCATCTTCTTAGTAGCTGATGAGGAGGAGATGGTAAAATAAATCTTACAGTAATAGTAGGTTTGGGTGGTAATAATGGTAATGAGGCACCACTGCATTTTAAAATAGTGACAATGTCATTTTTATTATTGTCACTTGATCGCTTCACCTCAAATAGGAGGGAAAAAATTGGCCATGTTCACATGGGCACATTTTTTACCCTTGTTGCACTTTTTTTTTCAGTCATTTTTGTTTTGTCATGGCATGCGTGCTGTGAATCAGCAGAAGGTAGGATACAAAGCCACTTACAGGGGGCTCCGAAATATCGGAGTGTGACCTGGGAAGTCTTGACCTCCCCGGCCACGTTCTTGGCCATACACTGGTAGACTCCCTGGTCGGTCTCCCTGGTGTCCTGGATCATCAGTGTCCCGTCCTCCAGCAGGTTCAGACGGCTGTCATCACGCATGTTCAGAGCATTGCTGCAAGGAGGAGACAGGCACATCTGTTTGAAGAACAACTTGAACAGCATTTTCTGAACCGTGCAGAAATCCTTGCAGAAAACCTCAATTGTTCATGATAGCTGCATTTTCATGGACACATTTTCATCTGTAAACGGTGGGGTCAGAAGTCATGTAGGACCCAAATACATGGATTGAGTCCAATTTTAAACTAGATCCAACTTAAAAAATGATAACAAGACTAAAAAACTTCTGAGCTCTTTGGTTCCAGAAATGGTCGGAGCGTTGTGAGTCTTACTTGTTCCTGAGCCAGATGATCTGTGGTTTGGGGTTGCCTTCGGCCCTACAGGTGAAGTAGACAGTGTTCCCTGATGTCACGTCGACATCCTGGGGCTCCGAGGTGATCCTGGGTACCTCTGGAGGAGGAGAGGTCAGAGATTTAGAAGAAATGAACATCAGGGTTTGTACAAGAGGTAAAAGATTTCACTGACGTGGTTTCATTATACGGGTGCTGATCAAAGGGGGGGAGCTTTTTTTAGATTACTGAATTTTGATTTTAATTTTGACCTAAATAACACATACATATATGGGAAGTTATAATGGTGTTATGGGATTACATTTTCATTGTTTAAATTATCATTTTAATATAGTTCATTATACACTTCCACACAAAAAGTTGCACAGAAAAGTGATTTTATTTATACAATAAATTTCATATAAGAGAGCATGGAGCATTGGACACATGTGCATTTGACTTTATGTGTTATCTCTCTCTGTCTGTTCCACCAAACGTGTAGTGAGCTGGAGGCCAGCATTGTCCGGTCTGTCTCAGGGTGCTGGCTGGGGGACAGGACTGGACCAGTCTGGGCAGAGAGCCAGACACACAGTCACAGACAGACAGTGGACTGAACCCACCTCTGGCCATACTGCATGGACCACTACACCCCAGAAATCACTTGCCCAACAATAACCGACACAATAACCTCTTCGGTAAATAACTAAAACAATGATTTCTCAAATGTCTCAACGCCCCAAAAGAAGGCTTATGTATCTGAAAACTGTGATCATACATAACATATGATGCAGTGACAAGACTTGGATTGTATCTGTATCTAAACTTTCCTTCCAAGTGATTCCCTGTTTATTTTTTCAAGAAGAATGAGGTCAACTTGAAGTCAAAATGCAGAAACAAAGACTATTCCCAATTAGTCTTTGAACACCACACACACACTGTCACACCAACTGAAGTGAGAGTTATGAACTGTAGAGCACAGTCTTGCCCATGACCCACCCCCATGTATGCAGGGCCTCTAAATGGGGCCAATTTAGGGGTCTCTTGGGTTAAGACAGGAGGGTGCCCCTGCAAACACAAATCATCAGCGAGGAAATTGTTAAAAGTGCTCAGGGTGTAAGGCACTGGCCTGTTTGGGCTGGAACGTGGGTGGGTGATGAACTACAGGCCACTCTTTGTCATTGTTGGCCACACGTCTTTGTAATGCACGGGGCTCACAGGCGCATGAGTGTGAACATACGCAGGGACACAAAGTCACGCCCCAAATGCTATCAAGCGAACCCCCGCCCCGCCCCGACAAAGACAAACACCCACACTTGCCCGCCAACCTGCTGTGCACTGTGTCTCCACGGCCCCCACTCCACACACAGCGTACATGTGGTAGACACATTTCACTAGTGACTGTATAAGTAGTCCTTTCCCTTGTCTACTAACGTACAAACCATGCACAAGGGACAGGCCATAAATCTGACCGTACGACACCATGTGCCAACAGCTCGACCGAACCGGACTGACAGAACGGCCCATCCCTCCTCTTACCACCACATTATTGCACGTTAGCACTGGGGGCGGTAATTGCAGCGGGTTGGAAAACCGCGCTTGTGGTAACCCAACCTCCACGTGGCCCGATGAAGACGCGAGCCCGGCCCCGCGAGATGCCAGTCGTGCAGGGAGGTGGCACTTCATGTCAAGGAGGGCGGCTGTTTTGACAGCTGTTTCGGCCCACCGCACATTGTTCCGCCCCGTTTATTGGGGGAAACGGAGAGCGGGAGGCAAGCAGGGAGGTGTGGAACGGTTTCCACCATGTTCTTGAGCAGACATTCTTCTCCGTGGTGCTTTGCTATGCAGACAGTGGGAGGGGAGGGGGATGCATTGAGCAAGAACGGGCAAGTCGGGACCGTCAAATTAGCTGCTGAGGTTTAAGTGTGGTTGGGTTGCACTCGGCTGCCAACTGCTGCCTGCCTGCCTGGCCTGGACTACGGCTTCCAGGGAAACAGAGAGAGAGCTAAGGTGGTTGGATTTACTGGTAGAGGGGCCAGCAGTCTGTTACAGAAACCAGCTGAAAGTCAGCCATATGGACTAAAAGTGAAATGTCTCTTAACTACTTACAGTGTTAGAATGTCTTAATGCACTGAGGGGCTTCCCAACAAAGTAGACTTCCATTCAGCTTTCCAGCTTTAACCAAATCATCCTGCAGTCTCGTCAATATACCACCCTTATCCTCTCATAAACAAAAACCACAAACACACACACACACACACACACAGCCACCCACACACACATACACACAGACAGTAGTCTCATTCTAAAATACCGCAGCAGATAACAGAGAGATTGGTGGTCTGACATTGGAGACACTAGAGGCCAAATTCAAGGTGTCCTGACTCATGTTTTACCCAGACCAGAGACACAGCTGGTGGGATGTAAATGGTGAAACAGCTGGGTGTCTGCAGACCACAGACACACAGAGAGGATACACCTGTATGTGTGTCTTTGTGTCTGAGAGAGAGGATGACTAAGCACACCCGCTCTTTGTCTGCAGGAAGGCTGCAGTTTGCAACGACTGACTTTTGATTTTAGTGAACAGTGTGTATGTAAACCTGGCAGGGAGCCTTTTCTGATGAGGGAAAACCCCGTGTGCAGGTCTGTATGTGACAGTGCACGTGAATGCGTGCACACTCACCCACATGCATCTTCAACTGATGTAAAAATTCCATGAATTTTCCATGACTGCATAACTAAGTCAGAGGGCTTCCATGACCAACAAACTGTATTCCTACCTAGTTTGACAATCCTGTAGTTCAGAACACTGCTGAAGATGTAAACAGACTGGTTTCCACTACACTTGGCTTGATGTGTACAAAAACAGCAGGAAATCATCAGGTTATAACTTACGTTGTGGAATCTCCCTGGACTCTGATCAATTTGTAAAATTCCCTGATATATTGCTTTCTTAAATTAGAATAAGCCTTTCAAAATTCCATGGTATTTCCATAACTCCGTGACCACAGGGAATCTTGGATCTTTTGTCCGTACCACAGTTGAGCTCCTCGGCGGTCAGTGTTGCCACCGATCGGCCCTGCAGGCGGCTGGGGTAGTCACAGGTGGCAGCGGCCTGGGCGTTGCCCGACTCGGCGTACTGCTTCAGCAGGTCGGCCAGCCACAGCAGCTCACAGTCACAGTTTAACGCATTGGAGTCCAGTCGCCTGTTCACACACACACACACATACACAAAACACACAAACACACGCATACAGAGATAAACTAAAATAATCTGACCACCATATTAGGCATTTACTTTAACTCTCAAATTTATGAGATGTGCATGCAGCAGTGTTGTGTAAATCCTCTCTGGCGGTCTCCCCGGTATGAACTGAAACTGTCCCAGCATGGCCCGGCCCAGCCCGGCTCAGTCCAAACATTAGGACTCACCAGAGCCATGTTGGAAGACACTCGCTTCCTTCTGTGGGAAACCGTCTCCCTGCTTGGCCTCATCTTTTGGTTTACCGAGCCAGCTGTTAATTCTACCACAATATGTCCATTATCCATGACATACCTCTGTGAATATTTCCCTGGTAATGTTTTAGTTTGGTGAGGTTCCTTGGGCATTTCTTAAGCACAAGTTGAGCAGAAAGGGCTTTACAAACAATTTGAGTTGAATCGCTGTCTGCCTGCCTGCAAACTTTTCTTCACGTTTACAGAAAACTCTCTCAAAAAAGCACAAGATCCAATATCCCATATTTCTGCCTATATACATTTATAAATATTAATTTCCATACCCTATAAATATTATCCAGTATATATAAAGTACTTAGGCAGTGGATCTTCCAACTTTGAATGCCATAATCAGAGTGAATTTAATGTTAGTCTACTGTAGTGTATCTCTTTTTAAGCACGCTGGCCTGTGATCTAACAAATCCTGGAAGCTATCATTTATGAGTGAGACAGGAGTGGGAGAAAACAATGGGACCACGCCAAACCGCTGATTGTTCTTCACTGTCTGTTGGCTGGAGGAAGACGGAGCCCAAAGCCGAGCCTGCCTTGTATTAGAGATAGCTGGCTTCATGTTGTCAGGCCCAGAATTCTCATATTTCAGCGTACAAGAGGGCAAAAAATGAAGCATCTCTTTTGCGAGATGGATCACAGAATTATTACTTTCCTTTGCTTTTCTCATCATACCCTGTGCAGACCGATCCATTCTGAACTGCAGCTGAGTCACAGACAGCGAGTTGGAAAAAAACGGTCAGGCGTGGGCTGAAGGCCTCATGATAGAAAACGCTCACGCAGTCAAAAGAAGCGTGAGAATGAGGCAGTGTGGCTGTGTGGCATTAAACCAACAGACCTCACTTGACTCTGGTTGTCATGGGTGTAGACTACAGGAATGGCTACGGACACGCATTCTCACACAACAGCCCCAGCTGTTTGTGCCTTCGGCGGCTGGTAGGTGCTTTCCCACTTACAGTCGCTTCATGGACTGAAGATGAGAGAAGGTTCCCGGGACAAGGTGGGTGATTCTGTTGTTGTGCAAAAACCTGAAGAGCATGAAGAGGGAGGAGAAGGAGACAGAGGGAAAAAGAGAGAGAGACAGTTTCATCAGCGGTCACCGAAACTGGGTTCATCAAAGCCGAATATTGTGAGAACTTCGCTCCATGAGTCATTCCTATGGCTATCAAAGTAAACAAACACGGTTACTGAAACATGAGGATGTGGTGTATATTTTGAAAGAAATAATACTTTAGATGGCTGAGCTAATAGTAGTGGAAATTTTTGGGACGTGCCCTTTGATAGTATCATGTTCCATTTTCCATATGGGACAAGAAATATGATCGTGTTCCCAGACATGCTATGAATGCTCAACCTGATGACCCTTGAGACTACTTCTGAATTCTTTCGCTGAACGTCGAACAAATGATCCTGTTTATGGAAGGATCCGCCCCAAAATGTCTCCCCAGAAATGCTCACTTTTATTCGAAATAACCATAAATCAAAAACAGCTGTAACGCATTCTTCCTCTTCTATCTCTATCTGCGGGAAACTGATCTGCAGACATGCTCTTGGCCGGGCCACCTCGCTGAAAGTGACTGCTTTGACCGTGGCCATGGAGATATTCCCTAACAGGCCGTCCAGAGAGTGTGCACCTGGGAATTCCCTCCCTCATCTCCCTGTTTGTTTGCAGGTGTCCCTCCCTCGCTTCGCCCTCTCGGGGGAATGGGGAGTATGGATAGAGTAGGAATCCGAGCAGTGGCCCGTAAACAGGGATAATGAAACAGGAATTTAACAGGGCTCCGCTCAACACCCTGACATCTGGTTGAGAGTGTGAAAAGCAGAGGCGATGTTACGTCTGCACGTTGACCGGACAATTTATATCCAGCGAGTTCACAGGCAGTTTGGTGGAATAACAGATTATGTGTTAAAGGATTACACTAATTTGGGAACAAGAAAATGGTGGCTGTATTCCATTACCGTTGCTAAAAACAGTGATAAGATGACATTGTTCTTGAGAAGCAAATAAATACCTGATTGACTGTTTTATCACGCAGATGCTTGAAGGGCAATAAAGACATTTGGAGGATGAGATTATGGAAACAATCATTTTATCCATCTGGTTATGCATTAATGTGGTTACGGATGACAATATTAATATCCGTACCAACATTTCTATGAAGATTTTCCTTTTAACATCAAATTTTCCTTTTAACATTATATTCTGTGGATTTTGGAGGAAAACTCATTCAAAACTAAGCAAATATATTATGATCTTACTTTGTTAAAGTAGCCCAATGCATTATATTACTGTTGAATATTTTTGGAAACAGGTAATTAATATTATGAAATGGACAGCATTCCTTTCGCTGGTTATGATTAGCGCACATCAGTGTCTAATGAGGCCAGTATGTGTTCTCAATCCTCAGTCCAATCCTGGATGTTGACTTGAATGTGACGTGACCTCATTCAGTCCCCCTGGTTTCTCTGACTGATTGTCCCGATGTGATCTTGTTTGGAAGGACATAGTAGCCGATTATAAAAACAGACAAGGGGAACTTTCCCAAATACATTTCCTGACAAAAGTGCATACAGCAACTGAACTCGAGGCGTCTGTTCCAAACATAAACTGAAGAATCAAAGTGTTGCTTATAACAATGAACACTGAGGCTCTGTTTTCGTGAATCAGTGGCGCATGGCGTACAGCATGGTCAACGGCACCTGTTGTGACTGATGTTTGGTAATTTTGTGGCCCACTGAATTGGGATGGGATTAGGCGGAAAACATCAGTAGGTAGTGGCTGACATCAACATGACCAATTAAATCACCTCAACTCCTCGCTTTCAATGCAGTGCGCTCTTCACTACGGTGCTCAGATAATTTAAAGATGAAGACAAACAGTCTGGAGCCACATAAACCTCTCTGAAGATTAAACTGATGTCCTTGTGTAGGAGGTGCAGAATGAAATTACATTAGCAGGAGATAATACACTTGGTTATTGTGTTGGTCCTTGGAGAACCATTGCCCAGTGTAGGAAAAGGGTCAATGATATTGGAGCCAGTCTGCTCAGACCCCACTGGGCTCACTTCAGCAAAGTCAAATTCATGACGGGTCACCAAAATACCAAACGGGCTCAGGCAACAAAAAAAATCCTCTTCAATGTGACATCACAGAAAAAGAGCTCTTATGGCCTTTCAAACTTCCCACAGTAGAAACAGCAAAAACAAAGTCAAAGTCAAAGTCAGGGATAAGTCTTAAGGATGTGCCATCCTCACTGTTGTCACTGCACCTGAGACTTGTTAAGAGGCCATCAGCTGTTCTGAGTTAGAGAAAGTGTTTTGCTACATTCTTGAAGGTCTTCTGCAATGTCATGGTAAACAAAGTTTGCACCTGCCTGACCCTGGTTTCTATAAGATGTCTTGCGTTGTAAACTTTTATAATTGTAAAAATTTGCAAAATGCCAGCTGCTTTTCTGAGACTTTACAAAATCTGCAAAATCACTCTGATTTGTGCATGATGGGAAAGTTTTAGGAACAAGCACCTGGGTGAAAGACAAAGGGATCATGAACTTACAATCGCTCCAGCTTTGGTAGATGAGTGAACGATTCGGGTTCCAATGACTCGATGTTGTTGAAGTGCAGATACCTGGAGGAGAACAAAGAGTTGACACAGTACAGTAAAACTGGATTAGAGTGCCCCGCCTAACTAAATACAGTTTCAGTTTCCCAGTAGATTATGTTCATGTAATGACCCTAAACAGTGGGTTGATGCTCCTGTTCACCTGTCCATGCATGGCACATTTACTGTTTAAACAGCAAATCCTCAGAAATTATATTTAGCTGTAACGGAGGGCAGACAGGCCCCAGGAATTTCCATTCTATGCAGTTGATATACATGGTCTGAAATTTTCTGGGTGAAGGATAACTTTAAAATGAAAGTGCACACTGGTGAAAAGCACATACACTTGTGGAATGCAAACATAATTTATGCCCCCAAAATCCTTTGAGCAGAGAAAACATAAATCAAACCATATGCCAACAAATAAAAGGTTAGGGAAATTAAATCCAACCGATGGCTATATGGTAACTGTAAGAGTTCAGCTGGGTTTGTTCTAGTTCAGACAGGGAAAGCAACATTCAAAGCAGCTGCAGCAGCAAAATAGACACAGAAGGCTGAAGCAAAACACAGATCCACAACTGCAAAACCCCTCTGCATGTCTTCAAAACAAGAAAATAAATTTTATTACTAGTTTGTTCTGCTAGCACATCTCAAGTTTTGATACTGCGCCATGTTTTTCAAGCTGCACTGGACATCCAACATGATGTCTTTGACTCAAAAAGATCATTAAAGGGTGTTGCCTAAAATATGTGCTGTAAAGAAGCCAGAATATGACCCAGGACAACACAACGCAATCCAGACAACCGTGTTAAATGACTGAGAGAGACAGCAAGAAAGAAAGTTTAATGCTGCCAAGGACAAACTTTCCTTACAGTCTCTTAATTCCCATTCCAGAATGAATGAGCATCCCAAACCAGTTTTTTTCATCATTCAAAACTATGAGTGGCTCAACATAAATTTTATAGTTTAAATAACAGCAAGTTGAAATGGAACCACTACTTCCTGACAATTAGTGAGCATCTGGCCACAAACTGTAATGCGAGATTTTTTTATGATCAACAACAAACCTGCTAGCATGCTTATGAAACACCAAGAGTTGCATTGTCGCATGGTGGTAGGTCTATAGGAATGTATATATATATATATATATATATATATATATATGTCCATTTAGCTACACCAGCCTGTTTATTCTCCAAAAAAGCACATGACTTGAAGCTTTGGCATCTGCTGCCCAGTGGAGATGTAGGGGGACCATTAAAGTGTATGCAATCTGGCTCAGAACTTGTCACCCACATATAAAACCCTTCATTACTGTAGCAAAACTCAAAACAGCTGCAAGGCATGGAGCTTAAAGCTGAAATTGGTTTTGCTTGGTGAATTAGCCATTTGTTCTCTGTTGATGCGGTTACAGTGGGGCAAAGTAAGTCACAGTCTCCTCTAAGGGTTAAGGAAGCCTAATTTGCTGAAGAGAAGTTGCATGTCAGCCATATTTGTTGTTGTAACCACACACTGGCCCATGGGGCCATGGCTGAAATTAGCCTACAGCAATACATTACAGTAGCCATTTACTCTAAACAGTAATGATCACAAAAAATCAATTACCAATCTGTAAAAACAATTCATATCTTTAACACATCAATAATGTGATTGCTAATCTGTTTTGCTTTTCAAACATGCAAGCTAAAAAAAAAAAGATTAAACGACACATTAGAGATTTCTTTGCAGCAGAGAACCGACAAGTTCCTGAGTGTAATTCAGCAGCACGTTTTACAGATACGATGTCAGCAGCAGACAACAGTAGAGTTTCATCACATGGACTCCTTATAGATAATGCACAAAAGGTTTCTGAGCAATAGAGACAATACTAGTGCACATCACAGCATTGCAGTACAAGGCTTCATTAAAACGCTGCAGAAGACTGGTCTCTTCAGTAGTAGAGTAGATGCAATACAAGTCAAGCTTTGCTGGACAGTAGAAGTTGAGGCTCCAGCTTGATCACATAAGGAGTCAGGTCTTGCAGGCTGAGCCTGCTATGCTAGCACAGGGCTCGATATCATGCTCTATGCTTCATACGGGACAGCGCACATCTGTCGCCGCGAACACAAGACATGCGACTCATGCAAAGGGGTCAAAGGGGGTCAGCGCGGCATACAAGGGTGGGTGCACACACGGCATGCATAATGGCGGCGGGAAAGTGGATAGAGGGGCGCACGGAGGGTTGGGGGGTGGAAGCACTGGTGTCACATTTCATGAACAATGACTGAACAGAGCTATCATGATCTGTAAGGCCGACATAGTCATGCATTCATAAGTACTCATAAGAATCATGCCATATTTAGCAACAAGTCAGATCTTGTGATCTGGTACATCTTATGGCACCCTTTACACCATATGAGTTAGCTTATAAATGACTTATGACCATGCAGGTCTTATCAGGCTTCATGAATCCTTTAAAGTAGTCCTTCAAAGGAAAGGGGGGGGTAGAGGTATTTTACAAACAGAGAGATGATACAGTAGATGGGAGGAGGTGCAGAGGGCGAGCAGAAGGAAGAGATGGACGAGGACGTTGGTCACTTACAGTTGCTCAAGAGAAACAAGCCCCTTAAATGCTTGTCTGTCAATTGATTGGATTTCATTCTTGTACAAATAGCTGAAAGGAGAGATAATCAGTACCATTAGTAACACACACACACGCACACAGGATCATATGAGTTCTCTCTGGTTATTAGGAGAGAGAATATAGGAGGATATAAGATCTGATTCATTCAATGATTGAGATCGTTTGGCTTACATTTGAAATGGCCATGTATGTTGTGCTCCAAATTGTACATTTACTGCAAATAGAAATGTTTACAATTTAATTTGACTGAGGCGTTCCTCCTTCATATGGACATCGTTTGTCATAATTAAGTCTAGGCCAGTGTCCATAGTCCTTTCCACAAGTGACTAAGTGTTCGGTCCAGTTTTAAACAAAAACACTCACTATGCAAGTTGAAAAGGTTAAAGCCTCGAAATTTTCCCATTCATGGAATGAAAAGTGTTACACTTGACCTGTCCCATTTCAATTTAACCCACAGATGGACGTGGGCAGTGAGGTGCCTGATGCAGATCACTGAACTTGGTGAGTGTTAATGATTAGTGTAAAAATGCACCAAACATCACAGAGTAATAAAGTCCATATGGGCAACAGCAATGCAAGTTATCACAACTCATTAAGACTTTAATAGTAAAATAAGATACTTTATTTACTCATGGAATATCTGACATCACTGCAGTTCTATGAGGACAACGGCTGGATTGTTTATATTCACATTTACATTTTTGCAGCTCAGAAAAACAATGCTGTCACTTTTTAAACATTGACACATTGCTGTCAATATAATAAGTGCATCAACAACATTAGATTATCATTGAACAAACAACAGCAAAAATATGGTGTCACAAAGCCGTGAGTGAGAGATCACAGAAAAACATTTTTTTTCTTTAAACCTCAGCTTTTCTCAATCACTTCCACATTTGAACTTGCGACAGACTGAAGTAATACGAGGCCTGTATAGGATCAAAATGGTATTTGAGTACACTGAAAAACAAACAGTGTTGACGTGCGCATGTTTTCCCTCCCTTATACAAGTTCAAGAAATGTGACACTAGAAAAGCAATGGCTTGTAGCCATCTGTCCTTTCATCTCCCATCCCTTTCTTTTTTTTTCAAAGTGTCACTCGCTGTAGACTTGATGAGAGATACGAATCTCCCCCAAGCAAATGTGACGCAATGTATGGAAAAACAAACATCCTCCTTCATCTTCTTTTTATCAACACATGCGCTCCTCATCGCCATCGCTTGCTTGTCTGTAAAGACGATCAGGTTTCTCACCACAGGAGATGTACGGTGAACGACAAAAATCCATTCAATCATACTTAAGGTGATAGACAAATTGTGCTGGAAGCCACAATTAAGACAGTGACATCCATGAAAGATGAACTGGAAGTGACAGCTGTTATATATGACTTTCCACCAGGAAGAAAGTCAAGTTTCCTCCACTAAACAAAACATTTTTTTTACATTTCCCTGCAGGCACAATTCAAAATTCCATTCAGTTTTGTTGATGTTCATGAGAGAAACAACAGCATACAGTATGAAAACTCAGATGAAGAGTCTTATCTCCTGTATTTACATTGTAGAAACTTTTTTTTTTGTTTTAACACTTTGTGGGAGAGGGAAGGGGGGTGACAGACTGAATAAATGGGCTTAAATGTTTGGCTTCATCTAAGAGAAATGGCTTGCAGGAGCCTGAGGACGTTGCGGTTGCCTGTAAAACACAGCTGACTGCAGCTTTATGTGTGTGCGTGTGTATGTGTGTGTGTGTATGCGCAAGCTCGTGCACGGCGGCTTGCATGGGAAACCGGATTCGGAAGCTGCGGGGTCGAATCTCAAGGGGACCAAGACGGGAAGGGCTTTGCTTCAATAACCTGAAAACCTTTTGTGGCGTCCTGCTTTTCAAACAGTAGACAGTACGAACTTAACTGACCCGTCATCAACCAGAAAATATGTTTGTCAAAACCACATGAGAGAAATCACTCATGTTCCTTAATGTTTGCTGCATTCCTGAACAGGACCCAGGAATATACTCCCTGACCGACCTTGATTACCTAATCGAATTACAAGCCTGTGCTAGCCTCAAACTCAACTTCATATCCGGAACAACAAGTACAAAAACAACAAGACCTACACATGTACACACTCGGTAAAGGTACAACAGGGAAATCACATGTTAATGATCTTTGATAACAGGACCTCATAAAGAAATCAGTGACTTCCTACATTTAAAAACCTAATTACCCTTTGCTATAATGTAACTGATAAACTGTGACTTGGAGAAGGATAAAGTAAACATTTAAGGGATCTGAGACCTCTGTCTGACCTTTTTATGGGCAGGGAGCGGTGCACAGATCCCCGCCCGGCCGTACTATTTGGAGGACATGAAAGATGTCACAAAGTGGGCTTTACTGGGGTCCAAAGGAAGGGAAGGGGTGAGGTGGGAGATATCATGTAGCCCCCAGCTATCTTGCACTAGAATCAGAGGGGCAGGAGGTGGGGGTGCCTGCCCTAATAACAAGGGTTAGGGCAGCGGTGCTGGCTTCAGATTAACTCTGCTTTAAAGAGCGAGGGGCCCTGTAATTAAAACAGCCCCTAAATGACAACGGGAGTCAATTATAGCAGTGGCATGTGTGTTTGTGTGTGTGTGTGTGTGTGTGTGAGCTGAAGAAAGAAAAGGAGAGAAAGAGATTGGCCCATCCCCCCTTGCTGCTCTCCCTTGTCGGGTACACCTGATAGTCCGATTCTGTATCTAGCAAGTTGGTGTCCAAATCTTGTGCAAAATATTTGCGGGTGAAAATATCATGACTGATGTTGCCTCTGTCCCAGATAGTGTCGGCCTTTCTCAGGAGTTCCTGGTAATATCTTTTGGCACGATCAGCCATGAGACAGCCTGACGCAGACAACAAAAAACAAAGACGTCATCCCCAAGTCCCTACATCAGGGAAAAAACCAAAATAAACAGAGCGATAAAAAACCAATTAAAAACACGAGGGAAGTGGGAGTTACGACCTTAGGGGACCTACTGAGCTGTCTAACCTTGAGTTGCAAGGGTGAAGTCTGTATTAGACTGTGGATGTGGAGGGGAGACATTGCTCAGCAGACATTTTGGACATCCATACTGTATGTAATTGTGAGCAGCACCCCCACCACAACTGAGGCGGGTGGGTTTGTAATAGGGGTGACTAACAGAGCGAGGAAACTAGCTGCCACAGGAAGCCCCGGGCTGCACATCAAACCCACCTCTGTTCTCCACACTGCCTCCAGGTTAAGACATCCAGACAGATAAGTACAGAGGATCAGACAAAGAGGGTGTCTTTCCATTGATGCGTTTTCTGTGAGCTGCACTGATACATTTCTCTGTGACTGAGGAGTCTAGCAATGTCCAGTGTCAGACACTTTTGCACTCGACAACTGTGTTTTTTTCTTTTCATGACAAAAGTCTTAGACGTGTTTCACCATGCTTTGTCGTCAGCTGACAAAGCAAAGGGTGAACTACTTCAATGGCGGCCTTTTGCCTATTTAGTTAGACAGGACAGAAATGCAGCCACATTGTCTCACAATCCATCTCTTGACCTCCAAAGCAAAACAAAATTGACAAGAGGCCAACTCACAGATATTTGAGGTTTTCCAGGTCTTCAAATGCCCCCCTGGGGATCCTTCGTATATGATTGTTGTTGAGGAGGCTGTCAAGCAAAGAAAACAGAGGTTATTATGCGTTTTGAGGATGTAACATAAATGGTACTGAGCTCATTCTTAGCTAATCCTACACGAAGTGTGGTCCTGTATTCTTATGTCAAGACATAACGCAGAATGAGCCATTACTCAGATGTTTGAATCGGCTGACCTCTGACCTTTGGCACAGTATAAACTTGGAGTTGTTGGGGGGGCATCTGGTTTCGTTCCTTCACACAATTACAATTTTCTCTGCAGTTTTAAATCACCAATGCCATGGGATCGAAGTTGGATGTGATTCCAAATGGTTGTCATTGGCTTCTCTGCAGCTCTCTGCAGCCTGACAATCTAAGCATTGTTTTATTGTCCTCTATGTGGTGCCACAGGAACCACAGCAATCAACAAAAACTGCAAATTCATGTCGAAAGCATTTGACCTACTTTGGATCTAATAGAACAAAACACTGTTTTATGTGCACTTTCACCCCAACATGTGTAAAAGTGAATAGCACCTGGTTTTAAATCTACGCTTGAGGGTGACACACATAGTTTGTCGCAGGCTGACTGGACAGAGAGGAAAACTGGCTTTCCCTTCAAACGGACAGCTATTTCTGTCTGTGCGACACTAATGTTGGACACGTTTCTTTGGTTCAAAGTCGGCTAGACTTTAGGATGTGTTATTCTTCAGTCTGTGGGACCAGAACTTGAAACCATGAAGAGCTGTTCAGGATATAGGCTCCTCGACAGTCTGCATGGCTGGCTGTCTGATAGGAAAAGCTGGGCTTTTTTCCTGCCTTAAGGGAATTTTCTTTACTTTGAAATTAAATCGAAACCACCATGCTGATGCCTTGCACATGCTCTCATATTGACTCGTACCAATTCTGGATATATAATTAGATCTGGATCTATACATCTGCACTTTCATGTAAAGAGCAAATCCGCAAGAATGAGGTAGCTGTTGCTTAATCTTTACAACTCTCCACGTTATTCTATGCACAACAGGCATAGAGTGGGTGAGAAAATATCTGAATAATGCCTTCAAATATTTGAATAAGGTGAGGTATGCTAGATTTGTTATGCCAGTCAGTCAAACAGCCTGAACTGTGGGCCTATTACTTGCAAGATGAGTTAAATCTTGCACTCATGTTACTTCAAAAATTTAAAAGAGACAACTGAACTAATATTTTGCCTATACCATATGCAAAGGCTCATTAGTAACATTTCTGCCTTATTAGCTTAGCAATGCCCGATCTAACAGGCTGGACATATGATAAATGGTCCAGTGAGTGAAGTGGAAAAATAAATTCCTCACAGATTATGAGCTGACCTACATGTGTGAAACCACAGCAGAACAGAGAGCAAGAATTTGTCTGTGTGTGCACTGAAAACAGGCCTTCCTGGGGAATCAATTCATAATGCTTTTTTTAAGGCAATGGAACAGCTAATTTCTGAATGGGATCTTGCTAAAGCCTTGAATCTACTAATGAACCAGGTACCTTTACTAGTTTACCACTACACATTATTTGGAAAACAATACAGCTGTAAATCTAGTACATTATGATCATTACTTCAGCCTCCAGAGCAAATGCAAAGACTTAGGGCTGCAACCAATTATTATTTTTACTGACAATTAATCAATTAATTATTATTGTACTAAGTGTGTTCGCAGAGCACAAAGTGGTGTATTCAAATTGCTTAGTCTTACCAGCAGTCAAAAGTTTTCATTTTATAATGATCTGAATGGAGAAAGGTAAGAAAACTTTAGCATCTTAGTGAGACTGTATTCAACAAGTGTTTGGGATCTTTAAACGACAAATAACTAAAATGATTCACAGATTATCAAAATCATAATGGTATAATAATTAATTTTGTGCTGATCAACAAGTCAATCAATCAATTAATTGTTTCAGATCTACTTACAGTGTGTTGAGGTTCTTAAGTCGTCTGAAGGAACCAGGTTGTAAATCCTTGATTTTGTTAAACCTCAGGTCTCTGTAGAGAAGAAAAACAGCTGATCAGACACTCACAGAGGAACATGACAACACCTTATATCATTTGCTTAGATTGCAAACGGCATGTGAGTCTGAAGCCTCAGTTTCTGATCATTAGACGTACAGTAGGACAGGATCCTAAATGTAGGCTACTAACAGCTTTTAGCATGAACATGAGTCTGCTGCAAAGCCAGCACATGATAATTGTGAAGGATAATAACTGTACACATTACTCATCTCACAAGAATTTGTCAAGCTTTAATCATGAAGGTGGATTTTTAACACTTGCCCTAAAAAAACAATTACAGGGCGAGTCATGACAGTCAGCAGATTTCAGTATCACTCTCTTTGAACCTCCTTACTCAAAGAAGCTAAGTCATGATATACAATACGGCCTGACATCACACTAATCACTCTTGGTCTAACGCTTAGCATGTCATGATAGCCCTTTGAGCTAATGAGCTTTGTCTGAAATAATACTGAGATAAGCTCCGTCAAGGTTAAATCATTCTTAACCCCATGTGGCATTAACTTGGCTTCAGACGTGTTGTCCTGTAATGTGAAATCTGAACATTTCTGAACAATGACGTTATGTTTTTGGAACTTAGTAGCCTTCAGCGGAGTCGTTTGCTAGATGTATTTTAACAACAACAAATAAATTCAACCAGGGATTCATTTGAAGACCAGTTAGAGTGCTTAAGAGTCAGAAGTCTGGTGCCATGAGAAAAGTTATCACTGCAAATTCCCTAAGTAAGACACCACTATCTACCCGTCTGTGGTCTATTCTGATAAGCAAAACCTTGAGCTATAGCCCACAACATCTACAATAAGCACTTTTGCAGAATTACACCCAGCAAGGCATCCTGATTATGGAGAATACCTCCAGCTGCAGAGATGACGAGAGCATTTGGATGGAGCCACAGAGCAGATAGGTTTATCAGTGCAGAGGAAAGGGAGGACTAGATCAGCTTTCCTCGGCTAGAAAATACGACTCCCCCAATAACAACAAGCACTGTCAACCAGCATTCCTATTAGCCCACTGACCTTAGAAAGTAAATATTAAGAGAGCTTGGGTCACAGAAACATAACATACTTCAGAACTGGTCCTGATAGGAATTATAATGCACCTTGACAACAACAACAACGTAAAAAGGTCCGTATTTTGCAGTGTGGTTGGCTATCTTTGCTGGTTTATTTCGAATGACACAATCTTTCGTGCTATGAAATCAATCTTGAGCATGCGGCTTTCATTCAGTTATTTACCCGTGAGCTTTGCGTTCATGTTGCCTCGTCGCCTGCATGCACAATAGGCAAAGGAACCAAATCATAAAAACCATACATTCCTGAGTGCGGGCCAAATAACAAAATCAACTGATTTCATAGCCAGTGAAATGCTTATGGGTCACTCGCTCCGTAAAAGCCCCTGCATATGGATCCAATCACAGTGAGCCCAGCTTTTCATATGCTCACTTCCTTTCATATAGGCTGTGAGCTAGTGGAGGAATCCAGTGTCTTTCAGAAAAACCCTTCCTGTGGCTGACATACTTTGTGTGGAGCCTCCTTCATCTAAATTTGAAGTTATATAATATTGTTGTTTCTGGCAACACCTTAAGTAGGTGAGAATTAAATTCCATTATGCTCTTAATGTCAAGGTTAGAATGGCAGAGGAAATGACTGCATAGCTGACTACAAATCAAAATTATTCAGCAGCTTCGGAGCTGTGGCCACTTTCAATCCAACAAAAGACCTCACTATGGGGGATTAAGAGAAAAGTTTGAACAAGAGCGCGTTGCATTATCAAATTTCATGCATTTGGAGCAGCTGACTCGCGGATTGTCCACAACCCTGTACATGAAGGAAGAGGGAGGATGGGTGGTGGGGGTCTTCCACGGAAAGAAAGGGATCACTGGTGGGTGAGGAGGTGCAGATGCCCTCAGGGAAACATCTTTCTCCAAGCAGCAGGGTGCAATAGCGCACTGCCAAGGCAAGCAAATGCAGGTCGGTCCTATCTGTATGTCTGCCTGCCTCCAGGTTTAAGGGGATGCAGGCAGGGAAGAGAAGACAAACAGATGAGCGCAACTATGTGCTGGCTCGGGCAGCACCCATCGAATGTTTGGGCACGAAAGCAAAGGTATGTGCAAGAAAACATTCCTGTTGAGGAAGCCTGATAGTAAAGATTGTGCACTTCTTCTTCTTATCAACCATTGAAAGTTTTACCGGCATTGTCTGAACCCATATCCTCTGCGATTCACAAGGTTGTAATTACAGAAGGCCTGGAAAAGTCCCCTTTATAGCCACATACAATTACCAGGTAGGCTGAAAATGCCAAAAGAGAACCCGACTACACCCACTATTGATAGCTGTGAATGATGAATTAGTTAACTGAACTACTTGCCCCTGGTGATGTCTTTTTTTAGAGGTAGTGCCTTACTCAACATGTCTGTGTTGATCCTTCTACATGTTCTATTTAAGGCCTCAGTACAAACCAATTCACAAGATCTGTACCAAGTAGCAAAACTCACTTCAAGCACTGGGGCAAAAACAGTAAGGTAATGACTGTTTTACCACTAGTAAACAGGAAGTAAAGAGGAGAGAGACAGTCTGTAAAGCTACTTTGTGATGGTTTATCATCAGGGAATGAAACGCAGGGGAGAATGACTCAGTCCATAGGAAAAAAAACAGGAACAAGTATGGCAGAACCTCTTGTAAACAAATTGTTATCTCCCTCGACGCATTTGTACAAGATTCCCCGGCAAATAGTTCACTCAGCAACCGCAGACTGTTGAGATGCTGTCTCAAAATAAGCAGGCATAAACTACTGAAAGTTTTATACTATTTATTCCGGGACTCACTGTACGAGTCAATTAACTCACATTACTGTGTTTTGATGGCGCTGTGCCAGAAGGAACTATAAAACACCAAAGCGAAAACAGACATGGAGAAGGGGTGACTCCGACGGGCTATTCTAAGACTTGCCAAAACAAAGACCCTGAAAGCGAACAACTTCCCTGCTCAGTGATGAAGGATCCATGGGAACTTGACAACAATAGTTCTGATACAATGCAAGCAGCATAAAAGATCTTTTGATTTTTGGCTGAAAACAAAGAAACTTTCCATTCACCCACGCGAGATAGTAGGCTCAATTCAACATGCTATGCTGATAAAGCTAGAGTAAACAATGAGAAAATACTGGATAATTGGTCATTATATGAAAAAAATGGGGTAAAGTTAAATTTATTCTTCAAGGGACTGAACACGACTTACCCATGAAGTTACTTTATCATAGAGCGAGAGCAAAAAGAACAACAGAAAACGTTACCCCTTCCAACTGCCACTGACTCTATCAAAGAGTCACCCTTTTCTGTTGAGGTACTTGACATACCTACAGAGGTCTGGAGGAATAAAACTGCTTATTTTTACAGTTCTCATGCAGCACACACAGGATCCAGGGGAAGCAGAGCTCCAGCAGATACAGACTTTGGCACGGCTGCAGGAGTCCTCAGGAGAACTCACAGTGGCATCATGGAAAACATATCAGAGCGAGGATGGAGTGTCGCCTACCAAACCGAGCAACAACTGTGCTCAAAAGCGGAAGCCTGACATTTCAATAAGCCATCTTTACTATTTGTGTCTGTCTGGGTCCACACCGGTGCCCTATGGTATACTTGGCAGCGGTCACAAAACCTTTACTGTAACACCGTGCCACGAACCCCCCCACCCCCTCCTCTCAGATTGCAACAGTGGAGTCCAGCTTTGAACCCACAGAGGCGGAAAACAAGTCGATTGAACAATAAATTTAATCTCTGACCTGTGTGTGTGTAAGGGCAACAAATCAATTTAGAATTCAGAGCGCAGAAGCCCTCTTGATCTGATTCTTAAAGGTATTTTGGCCCTTTCCAGATGTGATTTGATCAAAGAATGGAATAACACAGCTGCTCTGAATATTGGAAAATAAGAATAATATGAACTAGGCAAAATACAAGGAAGGGTGGGTACTGCTCATTAGTTGCATTTTTGTCCCCTAATTTCTAATTTCACAGGGATTTTAAGGACTTTCAAAGTCATTTTTGCATTTCTGACCCTTGTGTTCAATGACACTCCTGCTTCTGATCAATAGGTGATTGATTGAAGGCAATAAAAGTCTCTGTCTTTGCTTCACACACATAAGCAACTGTTTGCCCTCTCATTCTGGCATCTTGGTCAAACGTGCTTCTCATCTTGAGGTTTGACACTCGCTCTGAGACAGCTCGCAAGTCTTGAGAGCCTGAGAGTAGAATCAAAACACACACACACACACACACACACACACACATACACACAGATCTTGATACAGCAGAATGTCAATGACAACACTGGAGAACAGGATGCAGGGCTGCTCTGGGTTCTAGCTGGCCGGCGGCTCGCCCAGTCTGAACGATTCGACTTGGGAAATTCCACTGAGCAAATGGTGAGGGCGATAAGAGCCCAAAGCCAGATAACCACACCGGCTGTGATTACAGACTGACACATGGTTGAGCAACTTTCCCGCCAAAATGTCAACCCATCAGGGTGACAACAGAGTTCAACAGCCAATACTTTGTCTCAATATTTGACATCTCTAAATTTGATCATTTTCAGGCCAAAAGCATTACTACTATTCAGTGTGTTGGCAGGATGGAAAAGCCTCTAACCCTAGCCAGAAAAACTTCAAACTTTTGTCTGTGGTGGTCTGTCTGTGATAACATATTAAGTAATGTTTATGTTTATTAATTTATTGTATCTTGATGTTTTAATTTTTGCATGATATCCTTTAATGCATGTTAGTACTAACCTTTGAATACACAGGACAGACACAAGTGATTTGAACTCCCTGTCACTGATTCCTCTCGGTAACATTAACTAGTTAGTTCATTTGAGTTGGCACAGCTTGCCAAAATAAAATAGTTTTTTTGTCATCAACCGCAGTAGATGCCTCTCCTGTGAGGACTTCTAATAGTGAGAGACTGTGTCACTGATGCTATATTAAGCAAAGCAGTGCTGGTGGCATGCACCGTGCCTTATTCAATTTATAAGCCTTATCAAAGCTCTCTTTGATTGTCTTTAATCTTACAGTATGGTCTTGTTTGGTCTTTTAACTGAATAGGAAAGGTAGTTGGTGGTCTGCCTACTCTGGTTTATTTATCTGACAGAAGTTTTATTGTGTTCTTCAGACTGAGACTGTTTTGTGATCTACATATTTCATATTCTGGATTGAGGCACACACACTTGTGGCTGCTGTTCGCTGTGGTAAATCAGTGTGTTGTAGGTTTGTGGCTACAGTACTGGGTTATGGCTAACTTGTGTTGCTTGTGTGTATGTTGTGTTCTTGTCTTTGGGCGAGTAAGTGATATATCTTTCCCATTTGGAGAGGTGCCTGCACTACCCCTATATACCATGAAAACCTGAGCCGCCAATATTGCTTGTATGCATCTGGCCTTGTGCGTGCTTGTATCAAACGTTTGGACACAATAATAATCAAACACCCCGATAGCACCAAGAGCAATAACAATATCTGGTGCCGTCACTGATATAGTCATATTCTTATCCATGGAATTTACCATGCAAAGCAAAGTGCAAACAGCTCTGTTTATTCACAATACAAAGAAAAAACATATGATGCTGAGCTGTGCAAATGTGGACTGTAGCTGCTAGAAAAAAAAAAAAAAAACACAGAAGAAGTTTCTGTAAATTCTTGTCTGAGCCACGACGAGGAGTGGATCTGGCCGCTATCCAGTTCTAGCTAGCATCTGAGTGCCATGTGTGGACCTCTCCCCTCTCTTTCTCTCTCTCTCTCTCTAGTCAGGGGAGTTGTTTGGCTGTGTGACACATGCCCAAGTAGGCTTGCCAAGGACTCTCGGGCGTGCGTGAGTCATTCTTAGTTAAACAAGAACATGGCTGGCTCTTCTCTTGGTTTCCCGGAGGAAGAACAGTGAACCAGGATCTCCAAACATGGCTGCGATGGTTTTCTGCAAAAGACATCCTCTATAAAAGTTGATTCTCATCAGTGCAGTGTCTGTTCGCAGCAAGAGCCTATCGAAATCCTACTGAGTCGAAAGGACTTTTTAAGTGAGGCTAAGGACCATTGCAACTAAAATGGACTGAATATAAAAACGGATAAAAGAGGGACTGTTTTTCAGGCAAAAAAGTTGGAGCTACTGTATATTAAATTGGCTTTTAAGAAGGAAATGACAAAGATGGTGGAGTTATTATGCTACTATCAGGGAAAGCTGAGCAAATGGTCAAAAAAATAGAGACACATATGAACGCCTCAGCTAAGATCAGCCAGAAACATTTTGCTTGGCAGGACCTTTAAAATGTTCTTTAAATGCTCTTTAAATGGATCAGCACTTGGCCACTACTGGCAAATTTATGGCGATGTTTGGAGGATTTCTTTTTCTCTTACTGAGTAGGAATAGGATATTTCCCAGGTTGATACCATAATGCTTGCTCAAGACCCAGGCAAACCTCCAAACAACAATGTAGGATTTAGCTTCAGAAATATGTCAGAAATAATTAATCAATCAGTCAAGCATCAATCGAGAAAAATCACAGAGATTTATTTAACTTAGGATCAATTTTCATGAACTAATTTAGAGGAAATGTGGAACTGTTCCACCGCATTCACCAGCTGTCCTGTAGTGGATGGGTGCAGGAAGAGAGGGGCCAGTAGGGTTCCTTTCAACAACTATCTTATGCCCAATCTCCCTGTGCAAATGAGCAAAGCTTTGGGGATTTCTGGCTTTGCATTCCATAATGCTGCAGAGACTGAGCGCCTCACAAAGCCTGACTGCAGCAAATTCCACACAATGGAACTCCTCTTTCCCTCCCTGACTCACTCACACAGTCGCTCAGTCAGACCATGCCACTGTTTTGGGGGTGGGGGGCGTGGAAGGCCTAAAAAGGAAAGAAAACGAAAAGCAAAATAAAGAGAAGGATGGCTTGCGGCTGGCCACCAGGTAATTGACCATGCAGAACTCCAAGAACATGCAGGAGGGCGTGTCGTAAATTTATCTGCTTACCCTCACGGTTACCGGGCAGAGCCGTGCCTTTGCAGCCGAACCTATTCCCTGGTCGCACATTCGTACCACCCCCACTGAACGGACTGTTCAACCCTCCAGCACCCAGAACAACAAATTCCACTCATCATCTGGACCCTGCGTCCAAACTCAACAGGCCACGATTCATTTCACCCAAAACAAGCAGCCAATGAACTTAATCAGTGGTAGTCATTGCTCACGTTTCAAAGTTTCTGCAAACAATAGTAACGTGATGACAGATTCAGTGTTCAATTTGCAATAACTGTGTTTCCAGTGCCACAGTCACCAGAGCGTATAAGAAACCAAGTGAATAACAAAATACGTTTGAATAACGGCATTAAGCTAGAATCACATCAAGAAACTACAAAAGATTAACAAGCCGCTGAGCTAGTGCACTGACACATTTACAGCCGGCATACTCCCTGTTGCCATGGAGTCACTCATATGTTTGCAATAAGACTTCATTTTCACGGTGCTGAAACAAATTGGTTGCCTGGTGTGTTAGACCACGTGACGGCAAACTCAAAGTGAGCAAATTAAATAACATACTGAGAAAATAGGAAGAAGTTTAAGGTAACAGCAAAAATTGCACATATGTATATCAACCCGTGAAATAATAAATCCTGTTATACTAAAAGTTTGCATGTGACGTCCGGACAAAAAGACTTGTTTTGATGTGTTCTGGAGATTTAAGGTGGTGGCATCTATGACCAACCAAAACAGAGTTGGCATCAAGAGCTGTGGATCCAAATCTGATGTTGGCAAAATAGAGCTAACAATGTGAAAGTAATCATTTCTCCAACTTAGGAAATCCCTGAGAAGGTTTCAGACGTGTTGTTACAGAAAGGAAGGGTAATTTACTATCGTGCCTCAAACAGAGAGTCCTTAGGGAGAACAGCTGAAAAACAAATGTGGGCCAAGAAAAAGTAAAAAAATAAATAAATCAACAAATAAATGAATAAAAAGTCCTATGTTTCTTGGTCTGAGTGCAATGAAGAAAGACTTCTGGCACAAAGCCACTGTGCAGTAGTCTTTCTGGGCCAAGACTTTTTATTCTCAGCTGGCCCACAGGAAATGACAGAGAGAGAGAGATGCTGCGAGTTCGAAGAATTCTGAAGACACTAACATTCGCTGCTTGAAACTACTCAAAAACAACTGTCTGCGTCTAGCACCTTGACTATCTGGACAATATCTCTCAGGACTTCGTTGACAATCATGAAATAGTGCGCATATACACCAGACTGAGATTATTCATGGTGGAAAACACATGGTATACTGACCCGAAAGTCATGTTTACAGTATAAATGGGTCTCAGATGGGAAGCCGTGGTGGAAGGCTGTACATGACAAAATAAAATGTACAATTTAATAATCAAAAATGGAACTGACTGAAGTGAGCTAAAATACATAATACACAGATGAATGGGAACCTGAGTAGATATATGGAGGGTTGATGGTGAGCTAAGTTTTGGTAGCCGGGGTAAAAGAAGTGCAACACTGCATTAGCTTTCCCTCACACTTCCAACAATAACAAAATACCCTCCCACAGCACTAAAGGCTCATGTAGTGGATCATCTCATCTGACACTCTTATGGTAAGACTGGTCGAGGAGGAAATTCCTAGTCAGAGTGTGGCATGCTGCCAGGTGGAATGAGGAATGCAGCGCCTATACAGCACTTACCTCCAGAGCCTGGCGGGGCAGGCATCTCCCCAAGTGAACCCAGTGACTTCAGAAAAAAAAAAAAAGCGATATCACCCTTGTTCCCCCCTACCCAACTATTAGTGGATTCTCTGAAGTTGTCAGAATCTCAAGGAAGAGCTCAAGGATTGCATTGCCACTTAAACACCAACCAAAGACCAAAAGAGAGGAAATTTCTTGAGGAGAACCAGAGATGCTGCGCACTCGTCCGCACACGTGCACGCATGCACAAGTTCTCTCTTTCAAAGGACATGCTTTTAATCCACTCTGACTACTGTGTAATGGGTCTTAATGCGATCAGCCACTGTAGACGGACCACATACTGCCAAGGAGACAACTGTTCCTTACATTCAAACTTTCCATCACAACAGCTCCTGGGTGAGCTGACGTTCACCGTCGAGGGGTTTTGCTACTGCGGTGGAGGGCCGGTGATGTGTGGAGTAGACTGGGGAACGCAGGGCAGGAGCAGCATTCATGTCCTGACATGACAGTAGAGCAAGGAGACAGGTGGCTGCAGTTTTTTTAAAACCCCCACCAGGGTGCAAAGCTTGGGGGAAGCCACAGCATGCTTGCCTCCTCTGATCAACCCTCCACCAGATTTCAAGACAACCTAAAGAGGACATAAACAATCGCTTCATTTCTGTGGTGGAGGGGCGGACTTTCATCTTTCCTTTGGGGGGATGCAGTGCTGTTGGGGCAAAGCTGGACCCCATGAGCCTGTGGGCTGCCTGCAGATGTTAACGAACAAGGCTAATTCTGAATATGCCGCTGCGGCTGTGTGGTTAATTCTGACTGAGTTGCCCCTTTGTGCCGCTGCTGCCTGGCTGAATGAAGGTCTTTATTTGTGCGGGCCCGTTACGGACTTCGTCCTTACACAGGACAATATCGCATGAGTCAATTAAAGACAAGGAGTGGCACATATCTGGGATATTGGGCTGATGTGGAGCTTTGTGCGCTGACAGTGTGCCTCTTAGGGGCTGTTGCTGGCTACAACAAAAGGCAAACTGTTGGGCCAGACGACCTTAGTGGAGTGCTCCTGACATCCAAGACACATTCACAAGTACTCATCAAGGAGCTCGTATATCCTTCCTTTCATCCCAGATTGGAAGTCAACACAGAGTTTAAACTGTGAGATAACCCCCCTCCAGGCACCATGATAGTGTTTTTGATCTCAAGGGAGTGAAGTTAACAGAGGTGGTGGTGCTCTCATGACGTCTGTATGTCAATATGGTGAAAAAAATCCAACATTGAAAGTTAAATCCCCGGCCTTGAGCATGGGTTTCTCTTGGTAATGAAGCCGGCATGTTCCCCAAGACATGTTAACACACCTGATGACGTCTGCGGGGGAAAGACTGTGGCTTCGCTAAAGCCTATTTGGCTAAGGTCTCTCACTCGCAGTCCAAGAGTATGCATTTCATTAAAAGTCATTACACCACAGCTGCATGACGGAGATGTTAACGCTTGCTGTGATTTCACATACAAAGCTCTCATGCTGAGATCTCTATTGAACAGCCTAACCCTCTACATTACTTGTGGCTGACTTCACCAGCTGTGTGACCCTAAACCCTGTTCCCTAACCTAGCACTAGCACCCTAGCACATCACTGCAGCCAGCAGCTGAATGCATTGGCAGGTGTCAAAACTTGATGGAAACTTCCACAGAAAATGCAATAACCCATGTATTACTATAGATATGACCTAAGAATTGCCATTGGTCTTTGTCTTCTTTTAAACTTTACTCTTTAAATCGGCGCCTGAAAAAAAGCCTTTAATATGCTGTAATTCAATAAAGCAAATATGACCTAATATAGCCTTACTGTGCAGCAATGAACACTTCATACTTCGGCATTCATTGCATGCATGCCTGGTGTGCCCGGCGGGTTTTCCCCGTTAGATTTAAGTAAGAGTACTTACAGAATAGTAGTCTGAGGAGAAACTGCTGGTACGGTTTCCAAGTTTAGATGCATACATCGCACGGTGGTTCGGAAACATAAACAGCGACTCGGACAAGAAAGTACAAACTGCGGTCCGCTAGCAATCAATAACAAAACCACCGCGACTACAAACGGAGAAAAGGGCTGGCCAGTCCACAGCGCCATTGCTAGGAGTGAGCCGAGCAGAGCACAGACCGCCAGCTGCCCCTCTTGCCGACTAACATCGACTCAGTTATTGTAAAGCAGAGGAATTCAGCTGA
>OMLF01005704.1:4235-21019 GCA_900302615.1 Holocentrus rufus | reverse complement strand
GTTTGTGTGTGTGTGTGTGTGTGTGTGTGTGTGTGTGAGAGAGAGAGAGAGAGAGAGAGAGAGAGAGAGAGAGAGAGAGAGAGAGAGAGAGAGAGAGAGTGGGGCAGTGTGTTACACTTCCAGAGAAGAGCAGGGAACTCAATAAGAAAGCGGTGTGATAAAAATATTTGCTCGCAGGACAGATACTTGCGGGTACTTGTTAGCGCGACGTTCAACAAAGCATTGAATCATCTTGTCATGGCGCATATTTTGAAGTAGTCTGTCGCTGAACTGAACACTATCTAATTTTGAGTATTTTCAGTCAGTGAAAAATTGAAGCAAGACACTAAATCACAGTAAAGCACTGCGCCTACTTCGTTTTCAGGGACGACGGCCTTTGCATTAAATAGAAACTCATAATGTTGACTGCATATTGTACCCTAAATTAATAATAATTGAGCAGCTATTAATTGTTACTCTTCCGCCAAGCAATATAGTTCTTGGCGTGGTTACCACGTGATGTTACTAGTACTGGCATGAGTGGCGATAAGCGTAGTAGTTTAATTAAATATTCCCAAACAGGTGTGCGTTTATTAATAAGGTTATAGCCACAACCGGAATTCAACATATCAGCTATGAGCACACTGACAAAAAACACTCGTGAATACAATCTGAGAAACTGGCCATTTAAAGTCAGTGGCATTAAACATTTTGTTTCCAACCTTAACATTTTGGGGAAAAATTAGCCTCAAATGGGACTACATGAAGTAATTGTAAACTTTCCCCAACAGAAGTGTACAAGGCTTTGGCTATGGCGATTACTAAAGGACAATAGTTTGTGTTTGCTGACATCTGCTGGCAAATTTAAAATTAACACTATTTTATAATGTCGATATATCATGAACCCAATGGAGCAGTACCAACCAACAAATTAATAAAATGAATGAAAGCATTACTAAATAATAAAAAAAACTTTAATTCCGAGTAAAATATGTCATTAAAAAAGATAATCAGAGATACCCTTTTTCAATTTCAAATGAGCAACTTTCTTGTGCTTTGTGGTTTAATCACGTTTTAATTTTTACTGATGATGAGAATTGAACGTTAATCCACAACCTGGCACTGGCTATTACTCTCTGATGGAAACAGTGAAGATTAAGTCACCTGAGGCACAGTCTCCTGTCCTAATCCCTGCAGCTGTCCAGGTAAGATTCAGTGTTTCAGTGATTACTGCCACACAAGCCTTGCCTTTTTCTCAGATTGGGACCTTCACTCAGGAGCTGCTCATTATACATACATACACTCTCCTGATTAGCTCATTATCTCAAGCTGGAATTCTACCTCAGTATGTCATTGCACTACCCGCTCCTGATTGGCTGCATTGTGAGGGTGAGCAGTAAATGGGATGGTTGCTGTTCTATTGTTAGCTTTTCCACCCTGGCTTTCCTCATGGCAGCGGTGGCACTTGGACAGGCGGACAGGCTGGTGACACCGATAAGGGCAGCAAGTATTGTTTTCATTTATTTTTGTTGCCACATTCATGATTAACAGACAACTTCCAGAGACCCCAGATGATTTATAGGGAACTACTGTAGCAAAAACATTGCCTCAGTGTCACACTTACAGTCTGGTGCATCAGCTGGTCCTAATGAACCACTGATAATAATCTCCATCAACTCCTTTGTCAGTCACAGAAGGAGCAGCAAGTTAAATGTCCTCTAGATTAAATTCCACAAGTCCCTCTACAGTCCATGAAGATCTGTTTTCAATAATTGTAAGATAAACACGCTTTCAAAACAACACAGAATTTTCCAACACAGGTAGATGGAGAAATGGTGGAGAGGACAGGTATCAACGTGAGCCTCAATGGTTCAGGTGCAGACTGTTCCTCCATGTGTCAGAAAGCTATACTGACCTGAGCATTTGCTGTTAATTGTAATTTGCATGCCATTTCAGCCACCATTCTCACTTTTTCGTGGAGAAAAAACATTATCCAAAATTGCCAGGGGTCGATTTAAGGTAGATTTGAGGACCCTTTAAACTCAACTGACAAAAAAACATGGAATAAGGATGAAATTTGACAGTTGTCCACATGTTTCTCATCATTATCACAACACACTGATACCTTATGTGTTTATTCCATGTTTTTTGTCAACTGAACTGCAGAATTTAGGATTTATTGATCTAAAAGAACCGACCGGACCTCTAGCATCCAGTCCTGGGTCCAGGCCTTGGAGTGGCATTTGGATGGCCCCGAAGCACTGATGGACACAGTCTGAAAAAGCAAGGTAGGGCCACTGTCTTGTTCACTCATCATCACCTAATAAGAGTGCGGAATAGGGCGAGTGTACAGATATTCGTGTTATTCATGAAGCCCTGTCTGACTGCTGCACAGTTGGACTTTGTCCAGGTGGATCAGAGGGTTTCCTCAACGCAGCTGCAATTTGTGGAGAGACCCAGTTTGAAAGCTCCACATTGGAAAGCCATCAGGGGTGGATGAAACCCATCCTGAAATGATGAGGGCAATAGATACTGTTTGGGTGTTGTGGTTGTGGTTGACAAGTCTCTTCAGTATTGCATAGATTTGGGAACAGAGCCTTTGGACTGGTAGAGAGGGGTGATATTTGATGATGGAGCCTCAGGTTCAGGAGGAACAATGTGGATTCCTCTCTGGTTGTGGAGCTGTGGACCAGCTTTTTACCCTCTTGCAGATAATTGAGGGGTCACAGTAGTTTGAAAATCCTTTCCACATGTGTTTTGTGGATTTGGAAAAGTATTACAACCATGGTCCCTGAGGTAATCTGTGGGTATTGCAGCGGCAGAAGAGGGTGGAGCTACTGCTGCAAGCCTTTCAGTTCCAACACTTTCACAGCCACTTGTTTTTTGCCATTAAGTCATAGAGTCAAGATTTTGCCAAGGATGGGCCTTGCTCATGGACAGGATCTCAAGGTACTGCCAAGGTCTGGTTTTAGTGACAGCTCTGCTGTTTACAGATGATGTTCTTTTGGATTCATGTGTGGCTGTGATCTCTGATGTACGTACATCGGAGCAGTTTGCAGCTGAGTGTGACATGCTTGGGATGGAGTCAGCACTTCCACTTTCTGAGGCCATGGAACTTTGTGGTGGCGTGGGACAGGTGTATCCAGGTGGGAATAAAGGTGAGCCATCCTGGGCCACATTTAGTTCAGTCATCTTCAAGTATCCATGTCTACAGGCTGGACAAGGGAGTGTGGTCACAGCATGAATTTTATCATGAAAAACAAACTGTTCTTACACTGCAGGGCTTCATGTTCTTAACTGCACCCATTAAAGAATAATTAAAGCATTATAAAGAATTTACTTTTCACCATTTCACGAACTAAGGATATTCAGTACAACAGATTTCTAAGATGTTGGCTAAATGGTTTGTGCACCTTTTTACTGTTTATATCACAACATGGATGATCACAAGTACAACTTGTATGTGTTTGCATATCATATTATACCATGTATGATATGGAGGACATTTGAGAAGGGTGCCACAGTTATCTACAGTCTTTATCAGCTATCTTAGAACTTATCCGAGCATCACGCTTGAAAAACAAAAATAACATGATGAACTTTGTATGGCAATGCACATACAATGTCTTGGGTTGGTCACAAAACTTTTCAAATCAGCCTTTACGAATTAAGACACTGCCTTGTGATTTACATGTTTCGATGAGATTACCCACGCACTGTGCTGAGTGACTAATGCCAATGGATGATGTTTAAATGTATGCTAATATCTTTGACCAAATATGCTGTTAGAGTGCCCACGCTGTGCCCACACCTTCTCCTCCAGCCTGCAGAGATCATGATTCTTTCCACCACTTAAGTGCAGCAGCTATAATGGTGGCATTGTATGGGACTGTGATGGTAAACACACAGCCGCAAAGCAAAGCACTCAATTTATCATTCAGTCTTTACTCTGACCCTCACCTGTGGTCAGTGACTGAAAGGATGAGATCGCGGGTACAAGTGGCTCAAATGAGGTTTGTTGCCCTTAAGCCTTTGGGTTCAAGGTGGTAAAGAAAGAGGAGGCATATGGATGAAGAGCACAATGGCTAACGCTTTGAGCATAATAAGAACACGAGAACACAGAGAACTCTTTAAGGTTTCCCACTTAAACATTTCATCGCTGTGGAAACTGTTTCAAATACTGTATATCCTTGTTTTTTTGTTTTGTTTTGAGACTGCAAGGTACTTTTGTAAATTGCTATATCACTCTGTGGCTTTTCAAATTGGCTAGATTTTGTTCAGGAGTAACAACCTTGGGTCTTAAATGGCAGAGACACAAAGAATCACCTTGTCTACAGGAGCGATAGAAGTATTTGACATAAACGTCAATGCCTACAGGGGGAATAATGACAGGGAGAGGAGGGTTAAAGCGTGGTAAACTGACCGCGGTCCTCAGAAGTTGGTGGGCCCAGTAGATAGACAGGAGCCAAAGCGGGTTGTTTGTGCTCTGCACCACAAGAGAAATCAATGCAGGCATAGGGCTGAGGCCAGAGAAGCCCATTGTGGGATTTAGGCAGAGTCAAAATCAATCTCTCCCCGCCGATCTCTCTACCTGGCCCTCTATCTCTCCCTACCTCTGTGTCTGGGATTTCATCAGAGACTGCAGGATGCTCCCTCACTAAACCACCGTAAACTTGCATTTTATAAGTTTCCCCTGCACCACAAGTTTGGCTGAAAGTTTCTACACTTTATCAAAGAGCGGTGTTGCAGAGAAAAACATTCCTTTACATAACAATGTAGCTTCTTTGCTTCGTCTGAGAACACTGTGTTTGTTAGCCGGGAAATTGTAAAACATTAAATATTATAAATGACTTGTAATACCTGGATTATAAATCTGTACTGAGCACAAGTAGCAGCACTAGCATTCTGTTATCAGTGTTTTATATGGATATAGAAGAGTGCAGTGCTTCCTAATCCTGGTTCTCCTTACTATAGATTATCTTTGTCCTGCTCTTCCTGACCCGACACCCTGAGAGACTGCAGATAAATGACAGTGTTACACGTGTGTGTGTGTGTGTGAGAGAGAGAGAGAGAGAGAGAGAGAGAGAGAAAACAGAAAAATCAAGATGTTTATGTTTGATGTACACAGCGACAGATGGAGCAAGAGAGCTAGTAATGGGCAGATTGAGAACACATACAAAAATGTCCATGTATGGATTGGAAATTAGCCTCTGTCAAGAGTTTGACAGACAACAGACCTCAACAACATACTGAATAACATATCTGCATTTGGCCAAGCATTTCACATCCCCAAAATACCACCATCCATTTGTGGACAAAAGAAAATACTTAGCCTACATGTGTAGCAAAAAATATATCAAACTTGGAAAAAACAGATAAGAATTGACTTATTTATAAGAAACAGCAATATGGCGAATAGCATTTGTTTACCCTTCTAACCATCACACTGCATCCTCCTTCCATGCTGGTTTGTCAGATATAGAAAGCGCTGATGTCATCGTGACAGTTTTGGATGTTGACCCCAGTGTCATATTCTACTATATTTAAATTGTTGATGTGAGACCTGGTCAATACTACCCGTGGGACAGGGAGGCTGCAGGTCAAACAAAACAATGCCAAGCAAAAAAACATATTACAAAAATTAAAGAGAAATTAAAGGGCCAATAGCCAATGAAAGATGGCACCCACCTGTTGCCAGTAAGATCAGCAGGAGATAGTGTGGACCTTACTGTATGTAGAGATAAATCTTTTCTCCAAGGAATACGGGGATGTTGGCTGCATTCTCTCAATAAATAAATAAAAAACATCTCTCATGGTCTGTTTGCACAAAAAGGATGGTCATCTACATTTTGTGTCTTTGGTAACTCATTTAAAGACTGCTTCTGATAAAAGGGATACCTGACAGCATCTGAGGTCATGCCTGGTTGTCGATATTTAAGATTCGTGGATGAGAATCATTCCTCTTCACCAGTTATTCACCTGCTTTTCAAAGGCCTAGAGGGGATGATGTTCATGGTCAAGTTTATTTAGAGCCCTTAATCACTGTTACACTCTCAAAGGGCTTTACAGGCTCACAGTTCACAGAAAACAAAACAACACCCCTGACCTGAATCCTTATAGCAAGCAAGAAAAAACACAAAAGCCCAGAAGCCAATAGGGGAAAAATGGAAGAAATCTTAGGAAGGACCACAGGGAGAGGGAAGCCCCTTCTAGGCCACTCAGGCGTGCAATGGGTGCTTTTCTCTTACATGAAAAAAGTGCTTTGCTTTCATGTTGACCATGAAATACCTGGGATGATTACCACGTCAGATGAAAGAGCATGGTATCAAATTAAAGCTGAAGAAGTGTCTCATTCTGGTGTTTTTTGTTTGCGGAGAGCTGAAATGTTCCCACTGTGTCAGAAAAGAGCTGGAAATTTCAGATGTGAGGCCAGCATGAGCAGCATGGACGCCGTGGGATGCAGAAGAAGCACGTCTGCGTTCATAATGAGCTTGAAATGGATCTTGCCACACAGAAAGCATGAACCAGGTGTTCCGTTTCCTTCCTTATTACCACTCATTTAGGACTGAAGCGGGCTCACAGCACACCTATCTGAGCTCCCACTGAGTCCAGGGGACGATGCAGCTTGATGTTAATCTACTGAAGATGGAAAGGGACTTAATGCAGATTCGTTTGTTGTCAAATTGACAATTAATGTACGAATGTTTCGAGCTTACATGGACATTTGGGATGTTTGGTGGACCAGGGCCGAGGATATCCTCCTTGTGTGCCCTGTTAGTAATCCACATGACAGAGAGCTGTCCAGTCCTCATGGCCTCTGCAGTGTCAGATATAACAATCATTAACTCAAATGTTGTTGAGATGAGGTATTCAACTTTCCTGGATTCTGCTTGAGCTTCCACAAAAGGGAGGGAGAGAGAGAGAGAGAGAGAGAGAATAATGTGGAACAGAGTCCTATAGGCATTTATAATTGCAGACATTATAAACTGGATTACTTAGGCTAAATGAATTTAATTGGCTGCTTTTTCAACCTAATTAAGCAATTGGCCAAACAAAGGTAATTGAATAAAACTGTTAGTCTGCATGAAATTATGGTTGGATATAATTGTTTTCTATTTCTGTTGGGGTTGACAATAACTGTGTGATCTTAGGCCTAAATAGCGTGAGGGTGTGCAGGGAATGACAGTGGCATGCCAATCAGTTTTTCATTTTTTTTCTTGCATTCTGTAAATAAATAAATAAATAATTTAAAGCAGACTTGCATCATCAAGTTGGTGCTCAACTTTATGTCCAACGTGACTGCACAACATGAGGTGTGCTTTATTATAACAGTTTGGTTTTGCTGACATCTGCTGGTAGATTTAAATTGAATTGAATGAAATAATCCAATAGAGGGGTCATCATGAGTGCTGCAGGATAATTACATCATGAACACAAACAAACACTAATTTTACAGGCCTGTGGCAACACATTTTTTTCTTTATTCAGAGTAAGATGTGTCAACATCCAGCATGACAAAAATTGTACAAAGTTCACAATTTATAAATGAAATATCACAGCAACTTGTGATCTCACACATTTATAGCAAAATTAAAATGTCAACAAATCCATGCTGTGTAGTACAAAAATAAATCAAACTTCAGTTCCACAGAGAGCACAATAGTTTATACAAAATCCTGTCTTTGTTAATGATCACTGAAATCAATCTCAAAATGAATCGGTTCAAATAAAATAATAAACTCTGATGAATTCACAATAATTTATATGAAAAGTCAGCATTCTAAATATGTGACAACCTTTTTGTGTTCCCTATAGATAGTCACAGATAACTCTTTTTTCAAATTTGTTATTTATGTACCAACATCAGATGAGCAGCCGGTTTGTGCTTTAAATTCCCTTTTCCATTTTTACTGATAATGAGAATTAATTCAAAAACTGGTACTAGCTATTACTCTACTGAAGCATTACTATATTGGCAAAAAGCTGCAGACACGATGCTGTGGAAAAAGGCGTATGCAGTCATGGTTGATGGATAGTAGAGTCCTGAAAGAGGACAGTAAAGTACAATAGATGAGAATCGATCAGGTGAACAACAAGCACCTTTTGCATTAGCTCTCAAAAAGGCAAATTCTGAACATGATCGCTAACAACTAGCACAACAGAATGGAGGGGTGCATACAGTCAGGCATACGGGCATGACGCTGGATGTATCACCCCCTCGAAGGCCGTGTTTTACCTGCCTCAGGAAAACAGGGCTTCATTTTCTTCTGCTTTTTTAAATCCTTGAATTGATTGACTATTTAATCCTTTGTACAATGATTAGATATAAAGTGCTGCTGGGGGATAACTTCATCTTCCTAAAACATAGCAAAAATGAAAGAACATCATTGTTTTTACAGTTGATAATAGCCTACAGTATAACTGCTATGGTTATAATCATCCTCCTCTCTGATTTCAAGTCCCTGTTCTTCCTCGTTCAGTGGTACTAAGTCCACACCTACAGTGGCTACTAGCAGTTCGTTGCTCCAATCGTGTGCCAAAGAGGTCACCTGGGAAATTGCACGCCGCCGCACGTAAGGATAATATCTTCAAGGACAAGTGCAAATAGTCTACTGGCACATAAGTGGGGACAGTGACCCTGTAAGTCCCGCTGTCATACTCTATAAATACTCTTTACAAAACCCTCTGCAACCCACCTTTTAGGCTCTCAGGTACTGCTTTTAGTTTCTGTAAGAACATCAAAACATGGAAACGAAGGTGTCCCTGTGCAAAATTGTACAGAAAGAAAGTGAAACTCATATACTTTTGCTTCTAAAACTGAATGTCCAAGTTTCCTTCTCTTTTTTAAAAAGACTTTTAGTATTAAAAGATTTGTATAAAAATCAATATTTTACATAGGCTATATTAAAAAGATTCATGTTACCCCGCTATGCTTATAAACAAGAAATTGCATATACCCAACCTTTTTTTCCCATTGCAGATTGCATCCCATATCTACTATAAACAAATGATTTAGTTAGTATATTGCTGAGACATTTCTTGATTCTAGCAAGTCTCAAAATTGAACAGAATTGATACTAGAAAGGCTAGAATGTCGTCTCTATAGGTTATCATTTCTATTTTAGGTTATGTAAGGATGAGCATGGTGAACATGCATGCACCACACAGATGTGTCTCTCTAGGAATGAGTTGTCTATCCTAGATAATGGGATTTACACCATCGGGTTTCCGTGTAATGATGTTTACAATAAAACTGTTCATACATACATTCATACATACATCAGGTCAGTTTCCTCTCCAGATTCATTTACAGCACCAATTAAAAAATGCCCCCACCTACAGCTACAAATCTCTTTTTTTTCCTCAGAACAAAAGAACAAACATTTCTCAAGCATTGTCAGAAAATAAAGCAATTCGCAAACCAGTTCCTGCTATTGAACAATCTACACGCAAGAGGAAGAAAGAAAAAAAAAACATCTAAAATCATCAAGTCCAAAATCATCCATTGAGGAGAAAAAAATAAGTAGCTTCCTCCTTGCTTGTAGTTTTTTAATTTGTTTTTCACTGTCCAGTTCAGCTTTTTCATCTAAAATGCTTTGTTGTCAAGCAATAAAAAGAACTCACATCCTATAATCATTAGCTTACTGTTCAGAAATATACACTAAAAATGTGCATACATGAGCAGCTAGAAACATTACATGACACTATGTCAGCTCATATGAAAACGTACAAAATGTGAATGTCCTCAAAAACTATTTTGCTGTTTACTCTTTTTTTTCTTCCTCAAAGCAAGACCCAAAAGGAAAAAAAAAATTATCATGAGGTCTTTCTAAGCATAACACCTCTTTTTTTGAAAGAACAAAATTGAAGATATATAACACTATATGATAAGTTACTGCACCGGACCGAGGAGATAAAACCATCACTGCCTTTTGTCTGTGGATTTTTGATATACCAGCCACACCTGTTGGAGAAAAAAAAAATCTCTCTGGTTTGATGAATGGCTACACTTGGATCCCTTGAACGGCTTGCTTGATATTTTCCAACAGGGCTTTGTTTTCTGGGCTCTGGTACTGGTCTTGGTTCGTGTACATATCCGTTAGAGTGGTCACATAAGCGTCAAAGTTCTGCTCGCTTATCGGCTCCTGTGGGGCAAAAATGTCAAAAACAGAAGAATTAGACTTCTGGAGGAGAAGAGGAGGAAGAAATCTGTCTCTTTATCAGATATCTGAACGTTCAAGAACAAAGATCAGAAAATCAGCTGCTTTATCATGATCACTTAAATCTAACTGTGAGAGTTATGTACATCAAGGAAAACATGAAGATTGACATAAAAATGTTGATCTAAATATGGCCAGGCCTAATGAAAAAGGCGGATAGTGAATGATGAGCCATGCAAAAAGCTGGAGGTATAATGGTTTATCTTCCTCACAACATCAATTTAACATCAGTTAGTTCAATTTGAAATAATGAGCTCACACACTGCAAAGACTCTACAGTGAATCTCCATTGATATTCAGTTGATTTTGGTCCACATCTTACCTGTACAGTACATTAAAGCCAATATTACTGTAGCAAATAGGCCTATGCTTTATAAACCAAGCTCAATTCACTTACTGATTGTGATTACTGCTATTGTAAAACAGAATTAGTCATGCCATATATGGGTGTATGGTCATAGCAAATGAGAAAGGAAAAGAACAAGACAGGTGACAAGTATCATCTATACAGGACTATAATGGTGTAGGCTGAAGTTTTTTTCTTTTTGTTTTTGCTTTTACATGAAAATGACAATCCCTTTTCAGATTAACGATTATGGTTAGTGGTAGTTAAGGTTAGTGTTAAAATTAAATCACGTAGATAAGTAAGTAAGTAAGTAAGAGTTCAGTTAAGGATAAGGTTGAGGTCAAGTAATTTAAATGGTTTGGTTAGGGTAACATCAAACTCTGATCTGGGATCAGCGCTGGTAGGCAACTTCACCTCATGGAATGAAAAACAAACCCAGATTGAAACACAGAAAAAAGAAAAAAAAAAGATGATGAATACAGAATTTAAAAGGTGATTATCTTACTCGCTGGTGCAACTGCAAGCAGCTGTTATTTCTAATGGGAGCCTCTTTGTGTGCCAGCGGTTTCTGTGGAGAGAGAGAGGTGGGGAACACAGTTTTATTAGCTTGCTTTGAGGAACGTCCTTTTCATTCACAGCATGTCACAAACACTGAGTTGTTATTGTCTCAATTGAACACTAGGTGGCAGTCTTGGACACAGAGTCACACAGGGCCTAAAACAGGTCTGTGTAGGAAGTAGCTGGACACAGCATGACACCAAAATGAAGACATGAGACATCACGACAGAAACAAAACACAAAGCTGGACCTTGGACTGAATCTGCCTCACAACATCAGTTCAGTTCTATTGATATTGTATAAGAGATATAATCTATAAAATTCTGACTGGTTAGTTTCCCCTCAGTGTTAAAGATTGCTTCTATCTGAAAAATTGCTTGAAAATTAAGGGGAACATGTGATTATAAATATAATTGCCTTGACACTAAACCATGGGGAATGTATTGATTTCCTTGTCAGCATTGAATTATCCCCTAAGACAACATCATCAATGACTGGTGATAAGGAAAGGTGTCGTGAAGGCTAAAACAAGACTAAATGAATGTGAATGTGTGAATGTAATCATTTCAACCTTATCCTCATGGGACTATAATAACAAAGAATGATGCATGGAAATAAGATGATGTCAATAATACTGATTTTAATGTGCTATGAAAATCATTTACAGCTTCTCATTCCTCAAAAAAATTGTGTATCATTAAGCCAGAGCACCAAAATGATGATAACAGGACATTTTACTACATATTCAAACTACAATCAAGCCTCATTTCACAACTCCCCCTTACAGCTCGGAAAGACAAGCAACGCTCTTCATTTGAATCTAAGCATGCACAGTAGGCTGTGGTTAAATACACAAATAAATGAATTAGCTGGTGTAATGTTACGTTTAGCTATGTTCTGTAACTTGCCGGCTTGCCGTTCCTGGTAGCCCTTACCATATGAGGGAGCTGGACATTAGCTAAACTGTTAATCAGTGACTGGCTGAGGTTGGCCAGCTCATGCAGGAGAGATTCATTTTGCTGTTCAATCACCTTGTTTTCCTCCTCTATGGACTTCAGGTTGGACTCCATGGTTGTAATCTGAGGAGAGGAGGGGCGGATGGCGTGATATTACGGTAAAGCTTTGTAAACACAGGCAAGCATATATCATGGTGCCATTGATGCATACAGATCACACCTACTCGTACACACATACACACACACACACACACACACACACACAAACACGTCATTGCATGTAGCATCACATTAGCGATATCCGCCTCTCTTGCCTTGCTTTACCTGTGTTCTAAGTTTGATCATGTCTGCTTCCACTTGTGAGTTTGATTCACTTAAATCTTTGATTTCTTCATCCAGCTGTTTGATCTCCTCTTCATGCTCTAGTCCTAAATGAGAGAAACAACATGAGCACTGACACATCGGTACCAGCTCCCTGTCATATCGCTAACAAAATATTGCATTGTTAGCCTTTATGTTTGGACAAAAACAATCACAAATTACATAATACGGCCTTGTAGCAGAATTACTAATTTGTGAAGAAATTTTGAGTCACTATCTTCACTTTCCTAATAGATTCAGAGCTAGTTGTTTCAGCTGATCAAAACTGAAAAATATTACAAAAAACTTTATGAACCCATCAGATCCCTTTATGAACCCTTGAAATTCATTGCAGTGGGTGAACAAAACAGTGAAGTTAAAGGCTGAAGCTCAGAACTGGCACAGATATTACATGTTTGATTACTGCCAAGCAAACCCAGACCTTTTCTTTCACATCAGATCCCCTTTTTCTAAAACTTGCTATTTACAACCCACCCCTGATTGGCTGTGTATTTCAAATTTAGGCTTCTAGTCAGGAACTGCTGATTATGCACACACCTCCCTGATTGGCTCATTATCTGTAATTGGAATTCTGCCTCAGTACGTCATTTCACATAGCCGCCTCTGATTGGCTGTATTGTGTGGGTGAGAGGTGGCTGTGGTTACCGTTGCTGGCACGTTGCTGTTTTATTGTTAGCATTTCCACTCCGGACAGCCTGGCTTTCCTCATGGCAGAGGTGGCACGTGGACAGCCCGACAGACTGGTGGCACCGATAAGGAGAGGAAGCATTGTTTTAGCGTGTGCTGGTTTCCACACACACACAATGAACCAACATTTTTATAGACTGCAGTCTATAAATTCATTTTTTATAGACTGCAGTCCATAAGTCTATTTTATTTATGGGGTGGTTTATAAAAAAATTTCCATCAATGTCACGCTTAAAGCCTGGTGCATCAACTGGTCCTCATGAATCATTGTTCTCTATCAACTGCAGAGTAGGTGCAGACACTTCAACTAAATCTGCCTTTAAGATTAAATTCCACTAGTCCTTCCATGAAGCTCTCTGGTTTGTCCTCGTTATAAAAATGAGGTCATGATGCTTCTGAAGTTTGTGCATTCAAAGTGCATTCAAAGTGCATTCAAAGCACAAGGCTGAGAAATATCCAATCACCAAAGCAGATGGAGAAACTGTTGAGATGATGGTATCAGGGAACCTCATCTGTTTGGGTGCAGGCTGTTGTGACGCTGACTTTGGATATTTCCAATTTCTAAATTCTCTAATAATGCCCCGCAGGAGTTCTCTAGACCCACCTCCGATGCGTCAGGAAGCTGCCGCTGACGTGGCCCGAGCCGTCGCAGCCCGGCGTGGGGCAGGACATGCCGTCGGTCTTCCCAGCCTTCCATGTGAACTGGATGCCGTTCAGGTAGCCGTCCTTTTGTCGCTTGGCTGCTATGGGGCATCCCGACGCGCTTCTGTGAGACGCGTACTTCCCCGTCACGTGACCCTGTCCATCACAGCCAGGGACCGGACACCTACGGGTAGACAGAGTGAGACAGTGTCAGAGGAGACACACTAAAGATGACTTTAGTTGCTTTAGTTGCCTTCAATTGCGTCCCTCATTTATTCACATATTCTTACTCACAAATCTACAATTGGACACTGAAACTTGATGCCATAGGCCTCTTTAATGTTGTCATCATCATCATTACAATTGTAATCATCGTGGTGATTATCCTAATCATCATTGCCACCACTTGTGTGACCATAATAAGCAAAAATATCCTCTGCTCCATTTCACTATTTTTGATTATATAAGAGCCAGCGTTCTCCTTGACCTGCCGCCTCTCAGCTCCTGGGCTGTCTGACATATAACACATCTGCCCCCTGAGTACCAAAACACCATATATGTGCAAATTTAATTTCTTGTATCCCTCTATCTCTTTTGCCTTGATATAAACAAAGATAGTATCATCTTATTTAAACCTGTCCCAGTGGCAGCCTTATCTCGCAGATTTGGAACGCTGACGGTGCATCAACACCACTGCTAATCAGATGCAATGAGGCAGTAAATGATTCCAAATGTCATATCTCCCAAAAACGGATTATTGCTAAAGTTAGCTTCAGTTGTAAATGTATCGGTCTTGTCTTTCAAATAGCAGCTACATGGTTTTAGTGTTTCCAGAAACTCAGAATGGGGTTCCAGTTCATGGCTTTTAACTGAAAAAAAAAGATACAGATAGGGTATGGAATATAAATGTCAGTCTTTTCAGAGTAGTGTTATGAAAAAAAAAAAAAATTATTTTTTCAGTTTTGTATATCATCGAAAGTACGCCTGAGATTGTGGAAAACTTAACCTGGATGAAAAATAGGCTTCATAGGTTTGCAGATTTAATTCATGAAAGCCCTTGCAGAGTTGAAAAAACTGACCTTGCTTCCAATACATTCTTTCTTTTGTTTTTGCGTAATTGCATGATTTCATTATAAGAATATTAATATCCACAGTTATCATGGGCTGTCAAGTTTTTTTTTGGTAAATAAAAGCTGAACTCAATTTGCAATCCCTTGTAAGTTATTGCATAAATGATTTACAGCTGAACTACAGAATTTGGGATCTGTACTTTCACCAGCTCCATTATTCTTTTAGCATTCATCTGTAGCTCTCAGCCTCTTGTGTGCCATTGCAAAACTATTGGCAAAGACACCCCACTCATCCTGACAAGGTTTTTCGTGCCGTTATATCACATGACCAAACTGGCTTTGTCGAGAGCAGACTCTTGTTCTCCAATCTCCGAAGACACTGTTACAGAATCTCTTCTCCCTGCCTAAATCTTCGAACTACTGAGGTGCCATCTCCCTCAATGCCAAAATAACAAAACAAAACAACATTTAATTTGGTTAAGTGTGTGGAACTTTCTTCTTTCTGCCTTAAAAAGATTTAGATGTAGTGAAAGATCTCTGTCCTGGGTTAAGTTTTCCCTACATTCCCCCTTCGGCGCCGGTCCAGATGAATACCTTTAGGTCAAAATATTTCTCCCTCAGATGTGGAAATGAGGTCTATGCAGGGGTGTCTCCTCTCCCCTCTACCATTTCGTCTTTTCATCAAACCTCTATCGCTCTCTGTTCGCTCGTTGGCTATCAAGGTGTATTAAGAGGGGGCAGGGAACAAAAGGTCCATACTGAGGAAGTTTAGAAGAGGCTTAAGAGTGAATTTTTTTTCTCATTAAAAAGATACCCAGAATCTTTCATATTCCCTCTTTCCATTTTGCCTTGGGGTCATTGTAACAAGGACTTGAACTTCAAAACTCTACTTGAATGCATGGTTTTGATCAGTGGTCCCATCTGCCCTGGTTGGCACAATCAGAGCCATCGAGATTAAGACCTCCCCCCCTAAATTTCTTTTTTCTATTTCAATGCATATTAAAAAGTCCTGTTTTCACCACCTTTCATTTGGAATGGAAATCCCAGAATCAGAGACGAGTTTTCACAAATGCTGGAACATATTGATGGCATGGGACCACCCAATTTTCAGTTCTATTACTGGGCCGGCCGTTCTTGTGCTGAGCACAGGTTGAATCAAATGATAAACCTGCATGGTTTCAAATTGAGTGGGCATCATGTCACCTCCTCTTTTTCACTCCCTTCATTCTTTGTTATTAACATTTACGAAAGGCCATTTAGTTGCTACAATCTGTCATTAATGTTGGGTAAAATAAGAAAAAAAAAAGTATTGACAAGGTAGCTCCCCCTTACTATTTTCTATGAATACCACATTTTCATTCCTATTTGATTATTTCAATTTCTTGCAATTACTATGTATTCAATTTAATCATTTATTTTAGATTTTTACTAGTCCATAACTACAGTAGCACTATCTCTGCTAGCACCTTTAACAGACAATAGAGCATGATTGCAATGATTGCTGTATTTGCCTATAACTTCAATCACAGCATTACAGATAAATTCAAAGATAGCAAAATATTTTGTATGATGTCTTGTTCTTTTATATTCTGAGAGGCAATAATGACATTATTCTCTAGTAGTAGACATGTAGACTGGTTCATTGTTTGAACATTGTAAATGATGCAGCGTTGATTATGAACATGGATTATATGTAACACACATTTTATTAGTCAAAATCTTGTAATTAGTGCCAGAGATCAGCTATTGTTTTCAACTACAATGCAGTACTTTTCAATTAACACTATTTCATCTATTAATAATTGTATTTTTGTCTTTTACTGTCTCTATATCCATGACTGTCAGTTGAAATTCTATATCTATCTAATTTATCTAATCCACAGGAAAAATAGCTGGTTTCCTTGATGAGTCTGACATCCCTTTCCACTCTTTCCTGGATGCTTCA
>OMLF01005702.1:2103-19218 GCA_900302615.1 Holocentrus rufus | reverse complement strand
CATAACACATAATCGGCATTTCAGAGTTTGTACTCATTTCACAAAATTTTATGAGACCGCGCTGCTTCCTCAGTCTGTTCTCAAGAATAAAGGTCATTTTACCATCAGGGCCTCAAGGATCTGAAATGAAATCCCTGAGCAATAGTCTGTTAATTCATTGTCATTTTTCAAATCACCTATTAAAGCACACTTTTATAGACCTGTTTTTATGTAATTGTTTTTGACCTCGTCCATTTTTAATGTGTACGATTTCTTTTTTAATTTTGTTTTATGAATATATTTATTCTCCCTTGAAACCTATTTTCTCTCTCCGATTTGTATTAGAAATCTTAGTATTCTTGTTTTTATGCCTGTAAAGCACTTTGTAAGCTCTGCTTTTAGGGAAGTGTTGTATGAATAAGATTATGAATGCGACTGATTATTATTTAGTGGGTTATGTGAAGAAATTCTTGCAACAGCATACCACTAAATCCGCTATCACAGCTGAATTGTTATTATTAATTTAACTCTGAGTGCAAAAATAAACACTATACTAATGACTATATCAGTCCACACCATTTATTAATTTACTTCAAATAATTTTGACCAGCCCCAGAGCCATATCAGCTCTTGTTAACTAAAAATAACTATGATTGAAACATCAACGCTTGTTGACATCGGGGAGGAAACAGTGTACAACTAATGACAGGCCTCTGACACATCAACATTACGCAGTACAAAAGTAAACCACCATGTTTGGACCCTTTCCCATGTTATTTGCAGCTTCTTTTTCCCCCCTCAAAGCAGGTAAAAGGAATGTGATTGCCCTGCTTCAGTCACTGACAGACCGCTGCATCCAAAACGTCAAGCAATCTGCCACTCCCCTGGGGCTTCGCGGCTTGTTTCGACCACTCTCAATTTAAAAGATAATTATCACTTCTCGGAGTCTCCACCTTTGTAGCTGCCACTCACTGCTTCACCCTCCGTAATAAGCTGCAGCCTTCCCTTTGCTGACATGGATGTTTCCCAGTACCAGTAGACCGCCACAGAACCAGACACTGGGGCTCGCTGGTTGGAGAGAGCTGGAGCCAATTACCTTGTTTTTCTAGCCCTTCCATCTTTCCTTTGTTCCTAAGAAGGGATAATGGTGGATTGCTGTCAGAGCAGTAGCATGAAACTTTGCCCAAATTTCTGTTAAAGTTATTCCTCTTCTGGATAACTTTGCTTCATTAATTTACTTAATTTAGGGATTTTTAAGAGTGTGTGACTATGCAGATGAGTCTGCAATCTACCCCAATTTATTTTCTGCTGCTTCATTTGATGTACTGCAAATTAATTTCACCATCAAACTTTTACTTTACCCCAGATGAGGAAGGACTGTATGTTCTTTATTTCACTTGTATTCTTACTTTGGCAGGCTCTTCAGATGAAAGCTCTTTTCTGCCATCTGCCATTGCCCCTGGATATAAAACAGGTTCGTTCTTGAGAAAAGACAGAAGACTACAAAAAGAGCCTCCTGCGCACAGTGTGACATCCCTCCCCATTAACAATGCTTGGGGGCATTTTATTTTCAACGGTAATTCCATAAATTGTTCTCCTTTCTTACAACTTTCTAGGACAGGAAGACTGTTTGATCCCTCTTTTCAGCGGTAGCCCCTTTGTTTGACATGGTAACTCCTGAGGACAGATGTATCAAACTTTGCAGAGTCTCACTATACGCCGCATAAAGACTGTAAATGCACTTTTCATTGTCAGATTTCAAAACGCTTGCATACACCAAACAAATGATGCCTACACCATCATTATGCATTTTAATTATCCAAAACATTATGGAATACTGTATACCTGTGTGAGAAAAAAGTCCGCACCCGGTCATCTCTCTTAATTAGCCATGACTAGATGATGTATTACTCACATTTGATTTCTCAATTAACTCATTCATTTATCATGAGAAAACAAGAAAATAACATTTAAGTGTGGCTTTGCTGGATGTTGTTGATAATTACTCTATGACAGAGGGTGTCTTTGTACTTTATATGATCATATAATATCTCTGCATGAACTGAATTAGATATCAGCTGTGGGTCTTACTAGCACTGCAACAAGAAAGAAAATATTTATTTACTGTCATACTTTCTAACCTCTGTTTAAGGTATACCATGCTTTGGATCAATCAACGTGTATCAACAGTAGCTGTGTAAACCTGCAGCACTGAACCATAATCTGTAGCTTTTAGTATCTGTTTTGAAGAGTTGGTACAAGCTATCATGCACATCAGTCTTCAAGCAGCCCAGAAGAGCACATGTCACTCCACCGTTCATATCCCTCCACTGGCTCCCAGGTGCTGCCAGCATCAAGTTCAAGTCCTTGATGCTCGCCTACAAAGCAGCCACCAAGACGGCTCCGACCTACTTGAACTCCCTCAAGGCCCTAAGTCTCTAGCCAGACTCTTCTCTTCTGTCGTTCCTCAGCGGTGGAATGAGTTACCAAACTCCTTCGAAACTTCATTCAATCCGCAGAGTCCCTCTCAATATTTAAGAAAAGGCTAAAAACCGAGCTCTTGAGTGAACACTTTCAAACGAAAACTTAAAACAAAAACTTAAAACAAAAACAACAACAACAACAACAAAAATCTCTATTCATCTATTCATCTATGCACTCTATGCATCGTCTCGTATCAGCAGCCATGTCCTGCTGGACCAGAGCTCAGCTTTGCAGCATGTACTCTCATCATTGTCTCCGACTAGCACCTTGTTTGTGTTGTATTGAAATCTCATGTGTACGTCGCTTTATAAAATCGTGCCAACTGTCAATAACCACCTTCATCAGATCAGTTACCTCAGTGTCTTCTTTAATGCAGGCAGCACCATCCTTGCTAAACATCCTTTAATCATCATTTTACTCCATTTCATTTCTTCCCACTCCATCTCTGTTTTGAATTTTCAAAGCTGACATCAGACATTACAAGATGAAGGTCAATCCACGATGCTGATATAGTGTTCTATAATCTACACTGTGTTTCCCAGCCAACACTATTTTAAGAGTTTCATCCCAAAAGGATTTTTCCACCACTGGGGGAAAAGTGACACCTTAAAATGATTGGAAACACATCATGTAAACAAGTGATGGTACTTTTTAATTGGCGTTATGTAACTTCAAGAAAAATTGAAGCTCTTTTCAGACTTTTTCCTTGATACTTCAAGGCTGTTGAATGATGATTGAAACACTGCAAGTTATTTGTTTTCAGGCATTTTAGGAATCTGACTATTTTATCCAGACAGCTTTACAATAATTTAATAGCTTGGCTTATGATGGACTTATTGACTGTCATGGAGATTGAGCCTTTGACCTTCCTTTCACCCACTTTTGGCTGCAATGCCATTCATGAAACTTACAAGCAAATATTGCAGTCTATATTTAGTATTTCTACACTCTTGCATTTAACTTTTCTTTTTTGTTTTCTTTCTTTTTCTTTCTTTCTTTTTTTTAACATTATCCCATCTAAATCCAATCAAAATGTGTAGGCTATAGGTAGAGGTGCGCACATTTTCCAGGTAAGTTTGATAAACAAATTTAAAATTCAAACTTGGCATGGAAAGAAGTTGTCGTATCTTTTACTGTTTACACATGTGGCCCATGGACAGAGAAGTGGCAAAGTTTTTCTTGCTTATTCACAGCTGACAAGGTGCCACAGATGCTGCATGAAGAGAGATGGAGGATATGGTTGGCTCCAGTCTTCATCCCACACAGATCAGCTGTCTAGACTGGACAGGTAAATCCTCCTCTCAGCCCCTTCCTCCCCCTCCTTTCAACACCATCTTTGATCTGCCATCATGGAGCCTAATGGCTCACATAGGAAATTACACATTCCCGCCACCACTAAGACTAGCAATTCAGCTCCCTCTTACCCTTTGCCCTGTCCATCTTCTGCTGTCATATACACCACCAAGTATTGCTTTATACCACTCCTGCCCTTACAAAAAAGTCTTATGTGACACACATATGTGAATTCAAAGCAAGTGTTTGGACACATATTGATTTTCACATCAACAGATTTTTGTCCTGCTGGCAGGCCTAAGGGCGGCCATGTCGGTCCAAATTCTTAACTCTAGGGCAACATATCTTGAAATGTATTGGGTGGATTACCATGACATTTGGTGCGCACATTCATGCTCCCCGGAGGATGAACCCTGTCAGATTTGGTGACCCTCTGGTGTATCGTCTAGCACCACCTTCTGACCGAAATGTAAAATGATATTTCAAAATGTATTGGGAGAACTGTTCATAAAATTTGGTCAGCAAATTTATGAAAAGCAGAGCATGCACCCTGTTTATTTTGGTGACCCAATGACCTTTCCTCTAGCGCCACTTTCAGGCCAAAATATAAAGTTGAATACAAGATCCCATTCATACTCACCAAAAGAGAGATTCCCTTTGATTTTTTGACCAAAATGGCAAATTTTATATAACATATTATGATAAAAAATATATTGTGCAGATTTCTATGAACTTTGAGGTGCATATTAATGCTACCAAGAGCATACAGTATGTCAGTTTTGATGTCACTGTGACAGTGCACAACCACATTGCCACTTACACATCAACTTAACCAACCAACTCCAACTTTTTTTTTTTTTTTTTTTTTTTTTTGAGGGCGCACAGTCATCGAAAAGCTTCATCTTACATCATTCTCCTGTTCAGGCATATTTTGGGACACCTTTAAAGAAAGGAATCACATCTGGCTTGTTATGATTGATTGGACTAAATCAAGTGATACAATGGGTAGAAAGTAGTTAAAAGTCATGTTAAAGAAGGACAGTGGGCACTAAATGTTTAAAAGTTTAAAAGGTATAGGCTAACCTTTAAAATGTTTGATGAAGAAAAATGTTTAAAATGTACTTGAAAGGGATAAATACATACATATATCTATTGTTTACCCCATATTGTTTAAAGTATGCCATGTGGGAGGGGTAAAGGTGATAAAAGGGCAGAGAGCCCTTTACCTAGTCTTATTTCATGCAACTGAGGTGCTGTGAGGAGCTGTACAGGCTGTCTTGACAGATGAAGTGTCATTTTTGTCATCTCATTTAAAACCATGGTATTTCAAATGTGCTTTCATGTTACTTTGTGAGATTTAGATAAATTGTTTATTTGATATTCCCCTGTTTATTTTCCTTTTTATTGGCTGTATAGTCCATTATGGTTTAATTGTTTTGGCTTCTGATCAAACTCATGGTGTCATGGTGTTGTATATAAATGATGTTGTATCTTGCCCTACTGTGTGCTTTTGCCATCCTTTATGTTTCACAACATGTAACTGGTCTTAAAAGTATTAAACTCTCACCTAAGATAGAGGGGTCACAATCACCATGACCTTTCCTTCAGCACCACCATTAGTCCAAATGTCAAATTTGCTGAGTGGACTTATTATTGCCAGAGAATCAACTCTATTTATTTTGGTGAGCCCATGTCCCACTCTGTCACTGCATGTAATTAAATCATTAACATGAGATATCATAACTTCATCTGTGCTCCCATCAAGAGGAATCCTAACACACCTCATTCACCCCATGGCTTGCCTCCTCTCTTCATACAACACAAGTGGTGACCAGTGGCAATACAAGTGCTTGTTTTTTTCTGACATCACATGTGATGGTTTATACTGATGATGTTTTAATCCAGATTATTTTTTATACATGTAGTCACCTGCTGTTAAATATGGTTTAATGTGTACAGTTGATTTTACATGCAAAAACAAAATGTGTCACACATGCTTTTAATTTACATGTGTATTTTTATGTGTTGTTTTTGCAAGGGGGATTTTGGTATTTGAAGATGGTTTTCCAGGGCTCTAGGGCGGTTCATCCCTTAATCTATGGTGTCATTTGAATATAATACTCCATTAACAGTTGAGTGGATAAAAGAAAAAGGGCGACGTGAGAGCTCCCATGTTGGATTTCTGGGCATATGGGCACATCTTCTACAATCTGTAGCTTAAATAGATGTAAAATGAAGCATGCTCAAAGTGATAATCTGTGAGATCGCTATTTTATTCATATATTCTCTTTAAATACTGTCCCCATCTTTGGTGCTAAACACTTATTCCTGTAGTGTTTCTGCACTGCGCCTCCCAGAGATAACCTGTCAATCAGTGTTTCCAATAGTGTGTATTTTTCTTTGGTTTTTCTGTCGATGAAGTTTGAGTTTCTGTAGCTCACACTCTTTATTTGCTCTGTTCAGTCATGGTGATTTGTTGCTTCTCTTGTTCAATGCCCATTTCTTGTATGTACTCCAAACTAACTGGAACATAAAATGCATCCGTTCCTGCACAGCAGGGGATTTTTCCCATGAAAGAACTACCAGACACTGAGTGTTTAGAATGTGAAAGCTTTGACATACCAAATATTGGTTGAATCACTGTATTATGCCAGCTAAATAGAGTGGCAAACTGATTTTATATAAGAAAATGTCTGATTACTACTTAATATTAAATGTAAATACTGTCCACAAAGTCAGTCTGGCAAAAAGGCTGTTTTAAGGCCTTATACAGTGATAGCACCACAGATTATAATCTTGGCTTTTAACTTGAGGATGGATGTCCATGTTATTGAATTGAGTTCTGTTGCACTTTAATTATGCTACAGTATAAACAAGCCTGAGATCTGCTCCCACTTCACCAAACGCAAGCAAAGACATGACAGTTTAATCATCCAGCAAAAAGTATACTGGATGTACGTATGGAAAAAGCTAACAAGACATTAAATCTACATGAGATAAAACTGAGCTGGTAGCCTGTGTTCAAATATGTATGAAAAGGAAAATAAATATGCAGAAATGCTGGCATGTTGCAGATGGAGATTCTTCTGAACTGGGGCTTCGTTAAAAAAGAGCATGCTGACTGAACTGGTGCAAAGCACCCTTTGGTGAATATTTTGGCAAATACCCTGGGGCTTTGTGGGGGTGGGGGGGGATATTATAGTATCATTGCTCTTGTGCTTAATTGCTGTAGCTAATGACAGGAAATGAAATCACCCACTAAAGACCAAGCTTTCCACAGAATAATTACTGCTGTTGACCTTGTGCCTTTCTCTGATATGCAAGTGTATTACTATCACTCTCTGCACACACTAACCATTTACCCACTGCATATCATAGGTTACTTCAGACTCCGGGCTGTTCAGTTGAGCTGGTATTGATAGAGATATAAAAGACGGTGAGTCCTTACATTCATTTTAAAATCTGAAGTTTTAACCACTTTTAGTCAGGGAGGGATTTGTTAAACCCTGACATGAGGAACCATTTATGTTGGCTGTCAGTTTCAGTTCTATGTTCACATGGTTCAGAGGAAAAAGATGTTTGTAAAAGTTTGATAGTCTGCTAAAGCACATGCAATAATTGACCACACCAGCTTGATTTTTCTGAATTCCCACGTTGCTATTTTTTAAAAAATATTATACTATTAAACTGCTGTGTTTTTTTCCATGTTGGAATCTAGTTTTCCTTCCTATATTTCTATTTTAATAATTTTTTCCTTTATAACTTAATACAAATTAAACAGACATAACAAGCACAACAAAGAAATATGTACGAATAGGACAAGAAAAATAGTATATGGATAGAAGCATACATGCATGCACACACAAATGTACATATTTTATATATGCATGTAAGTATAGGGCAAATAAGTCAGTTGACTGTCGTAGCACAGAATAGTTTTGTTCTCCATGCATTTACACGTAAAATACAATACATTAACAATTTTGCTTCAGAATCAACTCACCACACAATAATACATATGGAGGCATACAAATCAAGCATTTAACAGTAAAACCATGACCCAAACCAGTGTTACCTGCAAATACTTCTTTGGAAAGCTGTTTATAGCGTACAAGTCAAATCCTGACAGCGCCCTTTACACTGAAGAAGCTTCAGCTCTGACTCCAAACTCAGGTGTTTGCTAGACGGTCGGGGTTGATATTTCGCGTGTGTGTTTGTGTGTGTGAAGAGAGACGGTCGACCTTGGGAGCACTGCTGGGTGCCATTGATTTGTTTACCTGTGTGCTGCTGACAGTTTCTCATTAGGTTTCTTTTGCACAATGCTTCCAGGAGAGGAGACCAGAGTCTGCACTTCACAGCCAGAGGATGTGTAATCAATGCACCTGATAGACTGGTGCTGGCAATATAATTCTGTTGAATGGCTGTTTAGCGGATGTGAGCGCTCCATTTAGTGGCCACAAAGTGCATTTTGTGACTGAAACAGCAACGTGGTGTTGTATGGAGAGGAGGTTGGGGAAGGTGTTGAAATTACATAGACGATTAGACAATTAGAGCAACAGTGAAGGGTATTGTGTTTTGTTCCAAAGTCATTTGAAAGTATTTGCAAATAACTACTTCTACTTCTATTTTGGAATTATTTCCTTCGGATAGCTTGTATGAATTTTGTAAAACTTTTTAACACAAGTGAAAATGACAAAAGAAAACCTCCGACATAAACAATTCTCATGACTATGTGGACTCTTTGAATCCCATTCTATTCTCATTTTGCAGCGGGCCATGAAAACCACTTGCATTGAATTCCCCCAATTTTGATGGTTTGTCTGTTTCGAATTTGAACCCGGGACCTTTGGATCACTGTGATGCCAACAGAGCTGCACAGGGTGCCGCGGGGCTGCAGATAAGTAAAACAAACAACGCCATTTCCAACAAGGCTTTTTAAAAATGAGGCACTCAGTAATTAGTTAGTCATTAGAGTGTAGACACACCAGAAAATAATATAAAATCGCTACAATAAAACAGATGTCTAAAGAGGGCATCATCTCCTCTCACGTTATTGTTCCACTGTAAATATGTGTGTGGGGGTGTGGGGGGGACTAATGCTAAGCTGAAACATCATCTCTCTTGTGGAGTCTTTTTTTTCCTCATGTGAACAGATGCCTGCTAAAGAGTTTGACATGGTCACAAGGAGGCAGTGTTGTCACTCTGCTAACAATCCCTTTGCCACCAACAACCGTGACATAAGCTACCTATTTAAGGTGTTAAGAGAGTTCCTGATTTGCCATTGTAATTCATTCCATCTCACAGGGTGAAAAGGAAAAAAAAAAAAAAAAGAAAAGAAAAAACAAAACAAAATGAGGCCTCACCTGGGAATCACAGTTCATGTTCTTCTCGTGAGATGAAGTGACACAGCGATCAGCTTCTGGACGCATAGAGGACTAATTACTCCTCAGGTGACAAGACCTCCATGTCATCCTCCTGCTGCAGTGGGAGTTTATGAAGATTGAAAGCTGACAAGACAAGTGCTTGCATTTAAATCAGTCAGGATTTACGTCAAGTCACGGGGAAGCAGACAGGAGTGTCGATTAAAGTCTTGCCTCTTGTTAGGAGAGGGAGAAATGTTGACTTTGAATTACCAACTGTGCAGTCATAACAGTAGAGGTGTATATATGATTCCCCGGGGTGCAAGCTGTCTTTAGTTCCAGGTGTGGTCAACATCATATTTAGTGGGCCAGCGCTGGCTGTGAGGACAGTTAGGAGAAACTGGGGCCAGCTATTCTCTAATGATCAAAATGACACTTTGTCAATGTAATAGCCCACTGTTCTTTATTCTTTACACCCACTTGACAGAACATTTCTCATAGCTTTGTTTACACCAGCGCTGTTGCCCCTGTGGTCGGCCATGACTTATAGAAAAATGTTGGCTCACAAAACTTGATTATTTTCATTGCAGCTGATGTATTGCAATCACTTAGTGAGTTCCCTGTGAAGCCGGCACGACAAAACAGCCATCGTGAGTAAGACATATAGTCCTACAACTTTGACTCCCAATGTCGACGACAATACAAGGCTTTGTTTATAATGACGAGGAGCAACAGATGGCAAGCATATCTATAAATAAGTCGCTCTTCTGAATAGGAGATTAGTGCATTTGAGCCGGTTTTTAATGGTCTCTGAGAGAGATTAAATAGTAAGCTGCTTCATAATGCATTTCTCTTTGCAGTGAATCACTCATAAACAGGCGTCTGGAAAGAATCTGTGAAAAAAATCTCCAACATACTTAAGACAGGAAGTTATATTAATAAGTAGAATACAAGTATAACACATGTCTCTGTGTATGGCTGCAAGAATTTCATGAATGCTCCTCCACTCCGGCGTAAAAATCACCGCACTGCAACCAGGCGGATCATCTGAAAAGGTTATAATGAAAACACTTCATAGCCTATTAAGTGAGGAAAGTGTTGCATTCATCTCCTCGCCTGCATTTGGATCACTGTTAGACCTTTCGGTGCTAACAAAGACTACACCAAACCAAAGGGGTATATTCCTTTCCATTTATTTTCCATCTACACTAAATATTTATATATTTAACACATTATTTAATGCCCGGAGCAGTTATTCCAGAACGCAAATCAAGTCATAAAAGTAAATAAGCAATAGCACACTCCAAAGTTCATGGAGGATACAATGTTGATAAATATACATAAACCCATCTTGGTTTTAGCCTCTGGGTCACATTTTCTCCAAGTTATTGAAATAGAAAGGAAAAAAAATGAACCATCTCAATTATATAACCAGTGTTGATCAGCCTACAGATAGCCGCCCACCTGAGGCTACCTCTGCATCCTCCACAAATATCGACAGAATTCTTATCTTTTGCCCATATTTTCTGACAAATATGATGGTTCGGCTTGTACACAAATCCTGTTTTTCCTCACCACTGAACACCTTAAACTCGTCACAACACTTTACATTCAGTGTATGTTTCCAGGAACTGCAGGACACATGATACATGACAAATCTGATAAAGCAGATTTGTGGCTGTATCATTAGATATCTGCTACCTGGAGTGAAACTGTATTTATGACTTTTAAAAGGCACTATTTTCACTGCCTTATCACTCAGCTGTTGTTATAGAACAGGAGACACACAACATTATGTTCTAATGGTGACCAGAGCTTCTTATGGCTGGAAATGGTTTCTAACAAACAAAGTATTCTTATTTGATTAATTCATAGACACTCTTGGGAGAAAAGCATGTTTGACCTATGAGAAGGTGAATGGATTTCCCCTGAAGTATTGACAGGTTGTCTTAACAAGTAAAAGGAACCTGAGGAGTCACGCAGTGCTAATCAATTGCTTAAATGAGTAAAGAGGACACTTTTGTAACCTCTTGAGATGTTCCTGCGGCTGTACTAACTCTTTGCTGAACTGAAGTCATAGACATCTAAAGAGGAATTCATACGAATAAGGATGCTTGATGTATGAATCTAGCATCGGGACAGGAATCATTTGTATGCTGAACTCAATTGCTGGATCAAAAGATTAAGGCAATAAGAAATTCCTTCAGGTTCTATTCTATCAAGATGGTTACCTATGTGTAATAACAGGCATGTTCATTTCATATAGAGTCAGTGCAGGGGTGGAAAGTGACAAAGTGCATTTCAAGTATTGTGCTTGAGTTCAGTTTTGAGGCACTTGCACTTTACTTGGGTATCTACATTTTTACCGCACTACATTTCAAAGGGTAATATTGCACTTTTTACCTCATTACATTGATTTGAAAACTGTACCGTATAGAATAAAATTTGAAATGTAAAACATTTAACAAGGTCATACAATCTAATGCATTGTTAGAATGTGAACAGTATATGGAGCTATGATATTAAAATACTTCTCATAGGTTAACACATTAATAATTTAACACTCTGAAAGGAACCATTCTTCACAATGACTACTTTCACTTTTCATACTTAAACGGCTTTTACTGCAAACACATTTATACTTTTGCTTAATATAAATTTGAATACAGGACCTTGGACCTAACTTTCAATGGAGTATTTGTCGATTATAGTAATGCTGCTTTTACTTAAGTAAAATATTTGAGGACTTTTTCTAACACTGTGTCTGTGTAACAATAGATAGGTAGGGAGGTAGATAGACAGACAGTGTGATAGAGTGATAGATAGATAAGGACTTACAGTATAGTATGCCTGTGGTGCTCATCAGTGAGTTTATAGTGACTGTACTGTACTTATTATTTTTAATGTCCTATGATACTCTTCTATTCCCACAACATATCCATAGTGATATTTGTACAGTTTTTTTAATTGCTGTAAAGTTTTTTATTTATCTATTTATTGGTTCATCGAGTTAGTAAATGTTTATTGAAAGAGAGCTGAGAAAAGACTAAGATCTTTAGGTATTTCTCATTTTGCTGTGATATTTGTATGGTAATCCTGTAAAAGATAGCATAAGATTATTATGAAATATTTTTTTCCAGAAGGATAACATGTTCATTACTTGGGCTTATTTTAACCAGGTATTTGCATTTTATAATAAATTCTTAAATGTATTCGTATACACTGACAATTTAAACATTTCAGTCATGGGCGTCAACTGGGTTTGGTAAGGTGTGGCACTAAATTGTCATAGCCTATTTTAGCCTGAGTCCAAATTTGATTTTGTACTTTTTATTATTGTACCAGAGGGCAATGATCAACTATATATTATCATAAATCTATCTGAAAGCTAAAAAGAAGTTGCGTCAGGGGAGCATTCGGGGCCAATGTTCCATCTAAGCTGATAGTTTGCTGACCTACTTCCAATAATTTATCACATATCTTGTCAGTCATCAGTCATTGCTCCACTTTGTCCCGAGAAATGTAGGCTGTCTTTATAAGCGGGTTTGGAAGTTTTTGTGGTAAATGACATTAGATTTTGGGACTTTGCCATAGCTTGTAGGTCAGCGCTTTAACACATAAAAAACCTGGATACAATAGAGGTTTTCAGTCTAACCCAATACTCCACCAGCTATTTTGGCTGGTTAGCACGCCTTCAGCCAGAGAGGAGGGAACCAGCCAGGCAAGCTGCTGTAATGTTTGTATTATCAACATTAAGCCTCCATACAATAAGCGGGGTTTGGGAGTCTTGGCGGCAAACGATATGAAATGCGGGGACTCTGCCTTAGCTTATTGATGCCCGTGTTTACGTTGAGTTTATGATAATGAAATGATGATGGGCGGATTCAGCACCGCGGACAGCTCCAGCGTGACGCACCGCCTCCCTCCGCTGACTGCCTGTTGTTGAACAGCGACCAATAGTTGGAGCAGCCGGGACTGAGCCTTAGTTTACCACTGGATACAACAGAGGGAGCTTCAAAGAGCCTGTGCACCCAGAGAGGAGAGGAAATTTCAGTCTGGCTGTGATGCATAACAGGGCTCTGCAGGCTGAACACAACTCCTCCGATGGGATAAAATCTCCTGGTCAAATTTAACCGCCTCTTTGTGTGCAGCCGCGCTAAACTGAGAAATGCTCTTGTAGCGACCGCGAATGACATTACTGCCTGCCTTTTTTCCTTTGAAGAAGTATTCCTCGGTGCCGTAACTTGGAGCGGGGGTTGAGCAAGTTTCATTGTCTTGATATTATACCGCAACAGAGTCGTTTACGTGGAGCCGAAGCCCAGGACGAGATGGGGAGCGAAAAGTACTTGCCGGAGCTTATGGCAGAGAAGGACACGCTGGATCCGTCTTTTCAGCACTCCTTGCGGTTACTGGATCAAGGTAAATGCCCGTGTTTAAAATGCTGAGGCGAAGTGTGTGCACTGTAAGAGTTCAGGCCTGTTTCGAAACAGCTGGAGGTCTGTCCATGTACATACATCCACTTTTCACGTTTGAAGTTTTAGATTTTCCCTGCCAGCCGCTTGCTGATGGGCTGTAATGTAAGAGGCTTACAGAGTATTTGGCCTAAATGAAACCAGTCTGCCACAAGTTATGTATAAGATAAAATAACGAGGTCCTTTTGTCATTATGACTGTCTGCGAAGTTGCTGTGTATGTATGCAACAAAGGCACCATATGTAGCCCTTTGTAATCTAAAGAAATTAGAAATACAGTGCAGATTTGACAACAGACTGTAGATGAATGATTAACTTTTTTCTTTATTTTTATCTCAAATGGACAGACAGTGAGCCACAGATCCCTAGTTGAAAAGATTTTGTCATCCAAATATGTTTTTGTTGTTGGATTTGATCTGGTACCGAACTTTTGATGCTGTCGGTATGAAGGGAAAGTGACAACTCATATCATTCTTTCACTCTTCTATCTTCCAATTTAATAATAGTCAAATTATACAAATATTGGAGGGAAGGGGCAGTGAAATCTAAAAACAAATCATATTTTCTGTCATTGACTTAACCTCTAGCGTCTGAAATAAATTAAACTCCCCCTCATATTGCTGGTGGAGCCCCTAAACCCCCCATCAAGGGTCCCAGGACCCCGCTTTGGGAGCCACTGAACTAAGCTTCTGCATCCCAGTTTGTAGGCTGCAGTCATTTGTATACCAAACAGACGTGTGTAAGCTACGATGTTAGTAGTAGGAATCATCACAGTCCTATTCAAATTTGTTTCCCCCTTTGAAGAAGGTGACTTGACTGAAATGGAATTTGAATGGATTGAGCGGGGCCTTGCAAAAGCAACTTGCAGATGCTTTAATTAATCCATTGCTCAGCCTCCTTTGAAGCTCTCTGAATTTTGCAAACACTTCTCAGACGCAGCCCTGTGGATCTCCTCATGTGGGAAGAGCACAGGAATAGCATCCAAGTACATCCTTCAAGTACCACTCATGGGCTTTGTCTAGTCTAGCCGAATGTTGTTGGCTTTAAAGGTAACAGACAAGGCAATTCAGTGTACTGTAAACAATAAAACTGAATATGCGCTGCCTTGTCACTAATTCAATTGACCTCCCAGATGCGATTCTTGCAACCGCCCATACTGGTTCTGTATATTCTGTCTGATGGTCTTTAGGGTTTTGGGATCTCCGAGGGGATTCCAGTAGCTCCCCAGCAAAATTAGGGATAATTTAATTTCACGAATAATTCAGGTTAGTGCAATGACAGAATATTTAAGAATGACCTTTTTGATCGCCGGTTTCACGGCTCCCTCATTACCTCCAGTATTTCTTTTCTGAACCAAAACAAACTGCAACATGTTTTCTTCTCAAATGGGGTTTCTTTGGAAACACAGTATCAAACAGGAGTTTGTAGGCACTCTCAGCAAATAATTTTGAATTTTGGCTGATTTGGGGGTCCTTGAAAAAGTTTGGGACACACTGCTCTCTAAGTCTGTATATAGCCTGCTGGTAAAATAACTCTTAAGTGTTTTGTTGTGGAGCAATCAAAAGACAAGGCAACCCTAACAGCTATATATATTTTCAGTGGAAACTGAATTTTTGTGGTATCCCGACATATTCCTATCTTTATCTCAACTTTTTTTTTGCCTCTCTATTCAGGAAACTATTTTGTGGGCAGACTAATTTTGTTCTGTGTATTCGACAGTATGTTCTCTGCATTTATGAATGTAATGGCCTGGATGATATTGTCTGGTGAATGAGGTCCCTGCAGTATAAGATTTGAGCCCTGTATGACAGTACTGAGTTCGGCTAATGCAGAGGCAGAAGAGCTGTTCTAAATATCTTTCAGTCAGCTGTTTCACGTAAGGTAAATTCACTGTAGTTCGTAAGGAAGATAACGCTGTATTTTACTCAGCACTTTTTGTTATCAGCTGGTTTCAGTGTTCAAAACTGGGTTAGTCTTTTCCTCAGAACACATATTTCCCTCACCAATAGAAAGATTAGAATACTGAATACTTAATGCCAGTTGAAAGACACTTAGCACCCACTTCCTTGAGAGAGTGTTTCTCATAGTCTTTTATCTACATTGTAGAATAATGGCAAATATAGGCCATTTTCCCTAATGGAAACATGTAATAAAAATTCATGGAATACCTATGAACCAAGAAAATCCCCAAAAAGATGGAGAATATTTTGGACTATATTTGCTCATATTTTACAATTAAACACAGTCAAACGCAGTTTTACCTACCTAATAGCAAAATCCAGTGATTTACCAGCCCTAATAAACTTAAGGTTGCGATATTTCTGGTGGGGCAAAGACTGCAGTTGGACACCATCACATGCCGCAGAATTAATCCATGACATTTTATGAAGCGAGCACAACTCTGTGATGCACAAAATCTGGCCAAAACAGTATGCCACAACTCCAAAACTGTAAATACTGTTATCTCTCTCTTACACAACAGATGGCACGCGATGCAGCTTAATAGAGCACTTCTTCTGCCATCTTGCTGATGAGCTCTGGACTTGATTATGCAATTGGCAGGGGATGCAAACCGAGCTGGAATAACTAGAGTCTGCATGCAAACAGTGAATATGAGATTACTCCAGGTCTGGAGAGACTTCCATTCATTAGAAATTAGGAGACCATTGTGTTCAAAGCTCGGGGACCGGGCAGGCTGCTTTGATAAGTTTAGGCCATTTGCAGCTCTTCTCCCACAAGAGCGATATCTCTGCCCTTACGACAAGCCTCGTACCGTCACGCACTTCAGCAGCACTCACTTTCACTAGTGGAGCAGCCACATGTGGAGCTGCAAATATCTTAAGCCAAAACAAGAGACAAATAGAAGCAGCAGCGAACATCCAGGAATGAAAATACCTCAGTGGCATACTAATAAGTGGCTTCTAGGTACTCTAACACCTTGGGTGGCAATAACCCATGAAGTGCATCCATCACCTGTAAATTAGTTTCAACCTAAATGGCAATGAATTTGGATTAATATTCAACTGACGATTGTGGTGTTGACCGTATAACTCAGAGGTAAGAAAATCTATTGCATTTGGGACTATGATTTGTTAACTTGGTTTGTTTTTACTCCATTTTTAACACTGTTTGCGTTCAGACACAAATAACTTTTTTCACTTTACAGCATGTGGAAAACATCATTATTTTGGTAGAGCTGTTATTATTGTACTGGAATTCACATTGCTCAAAACTGAAATCAATACTGTCTCTGCACATACGGCATTTCCTAAAGAAGCAGTTGCAAGCAATAACAAATTCAGAATGTACAATCATATGCTGTACCCAACCTATTCTGTTTCTTGAGCATGTTTCAGGACCCCTGGCCCAGTTTGGAGGCTCAAACCCTCAGGCTGCATATAAGCTCCATCTCTCCTGGTTTATAATTGGATGTTCCCCAGCAGGAGCCCACCACAATGTTTGCATTACCTTAATGACCTCAGCTAGCTTGGGTTAGCCCCCAAAGGGCAAAAAAAAAAAAAAAAAAAA
>OMLF01005697.1:2447-20945 GCA_900302615.1 Holocentrus rufus | reverse complement strand
GAATCATAGGAACAGGAGCTAAAATGGCATATGGAAAATGCTGTTTGCCAGAGGCTGTAAAGACTTTCATTATAATAACTAATTTACAGGCTTCGACAGAGCCAGGGGGTGCGGAAGCTGCCAAGCAGGCTCCTCACCGCCCCGGCTTCCACATTTTACCATGGTGCATTAGAAGGCTGGAAGGATCCCACTTGCCGGGCACACAAAAAAGTTATTTATTGGCTCATATATCGCTACTGTGCCTTTCCTCAAGACTGAGAAGTGGGATGAAGTATGTGTGTGTGTATGTGTGTATCTGTATGCGAGTGCATGCCCGTCCCATCTGAGAGAACAATAAACTCTTTGTGTGTGTGCGTCTGTGTGTGTGTGTGTGTGTCTCGCTGCTGGAATGTATGTGTGGATGCATAAGGGGCTTGCACCTACAACAGATAGAGAAGACGATCAGTGTGTATTTTTGCTCGTGCTGTGCATGTGCATGTTGTGTGACTTTGTGAAAAGGCTGCATGTTTAAGAGTGAGTGAGAGGCTGTGTTTGGTTGATTGGAGAGCGTGTGTGTTTGTGTGTGTGCGTGCTCGTGCAATATTAAGAGAAGGTCATCCGTCTCCACGCATGGGACAAACACATAACCGCTGCAATAAGTCTCAGCAGTGCTGTCGTGTGCTCCCTTAATGGTCAGCCTTGAAATGGGTTTCAGCCATGGCCCTGCAAGCTGATCCTGAGTCAGCCTCTACTCAGCCATTTTCTATCACCTTGAACTTCCACTCGCCCACACTCGCTGCCTTTTGTCTAGACTCTGAATGAAGTGAGGGGCATCAGAGTAGCTCAACAGCAATGTAGTCACTAAGTCATGGGTTTGAATCTGAATCATGGACTTTGCTGCATGCCCTCAAGCCCACACACCCTCCTTCGTACATTTTGCATCTCTCGCTCCCTTATTCACTATTAACAAAATATAAATTCTACAAAAGCAATTGTTAAAAAGAACCTTCAGCTGTAGCTCTGTCTTGCTGTGTATGGTGAATAGGTGCAGTAAAATGCATAGGCTCCAGGCGATTTACTGTAATATTTAAAGGTGCACAATGCAAAATTTCTGAGAGTTGAGGAACTTTTAGACTCAACTGACAAAATATATCTTATGGTTGAGTCAACATGAGTCTCATTATCAGACTGACTCACTGATATATGTTTATTCCACATTTTTATCCATTGGGTCTAAATGGTCCTCAAATCAACTGACCCTTGGCAATTGTTTGCACCATTAACATCCTATGAAAAAGCAGAAGCAGATTTTGCAAAGTAGCTCCTGTCCTCAAATCAACATTACAACACAGTCCTGAATTCAACACAAATAACACCCAATAACAATCATATCTGTTTTTTATGACATCAACACTAAACGCACTATTGTAGCTTTGAGCATGCTAGCTAACGTTAGCTTACAAGCTGATTTCTCAACTTACAAGTATTTAACATTAGCCTGCTAAAATACTGTCAAAAGCCTGATCTAACTTACAGTAGCTACCAGTTAAGATTTGAAGCATTATCGTTAGCCTTATTTTTCCTTTTGCCTTTTTGCATGAAATCCTGTGGGTTGAATTCTGAGTACTGCAGTGTTGTTACTTTAATGCATTATTAGCTATAGTAACTTTAGCTTGGTATTTTCACATTTCCCCATTAGCTAACATTAGCTTCAATAAAGATTTAAAGTACGAATAATCAAATCAGTTAAAATAAAATCACGTTTATTGGTCACTGGTATAAAAGCGAGTGAAAGTCTTGGGTGCTTCCTCTACAACAATGTATCTGTAATGACATAGAAGTTATCCAATATACTCTAATCAAAAAATGTAATAGGCCTAATCTAATATTGTCTCTATCAAAAATAAACAGACATTCTACTGTACAGCGGACACGCCAAGAATGATGTTCAACATAGCAGACACAGTGCAGACAGCAACAGTGCAATGTAGTGAAGCATGTTGTGGTGCTCAGTTATGATGTCACATAAAACAAATGATTGTGATTGGGTAATATGTGTGTTGAATTCAGGACAACATTGTTATGTTGACCTAAAGGTAGGAGCTACTTGGCAAAATCTCAACGTGCAGCATGTGTTGACAATTCTGCAATGTATTATCAGGAGCAAACACAATGTGAGGCTATGCTTTGTTCCAACATCATTCTACAAAACAGGTCCAAAGGTTACATTGAAGTGCCACTCATGCATAGGGGATTCAACCTTGCAGAAATAAATGATGATAAAGCGTGTCAATATGGTGGCCATTAGTATTTCAATCCTATCCTACACTCCTATCTAAGCCAATTCTACCATGAACACACCTTTCAGTCGGGCCCGCTGCCAATGCTGCCATTTGGTTTAACAGCAGGTAGTTAGTCTGGTAATTGGGGTTTTGGAGCTGTGCTAAATTCAGCTGTGAGAGGGATATGAGATGACACACATCTTTGTGTACATGTGAGTTGCATTGTGCGCTTATGTGTGGATGGCCTGTGCATGCATGTGTATGTATGTGTGTGTGTTCATGTTACCATGGCCCCTGGAAGACCTCTTGTTCCTTGGAAGCCCCTAAGGCCAGCAGGGCCCACCTTCCCACTAGGACCCTGGGGACCTGGATCACCCTGCAGAGGAGAACAAAAACAACATCAGCTCATCTGACATGCCGACATCTCATCAGGTAACCATTAAATGATGAATTGCTTTTGGTCAAAATAATGATCAAAGTTGAAACTGTGAAAGCGACAGCAGAAAGTCAGAGAAAGAACAATTAAAGCCACTGATACATTTTATCAAACATTAAATCATACCTCATCATGTGAGCACAGCAGCAAAGAGATTAAGAAGCAGAGGCAAAGGAAAAAGAGATGAGTCAGATGGACTTTTAACAACCATCAAAAAGAGATTGTAGAATGGAATGAACAAAAGCAGCCAAGTTGAGTGTCTGATTGCAGCACCCTTGTGCTTCAATATTCCTTAAGACAATCACTGTAACATTAAACTATATGAAATCGCTGTGAAGAGCTGAATTGCAAGCCAGGGCCTCCTGTTTACTTCCTCTATTACAATTTGTTCAGTTTTCAGGCTTTTGAGCCCACTCAACATTTTTTAGCAATAAAACTGCAGTAACATTAAACATGAAAAATAACTGTACATAATAGCTTTAGCTTTTATAATGCAAACACAGACTCTGATTTACAGTTGTTCAAAAAAAGGACCAAGGCTGCTTTAAATATATGTCGGCATTAAATTTGGCATTATTGTACATCACCTAAGAATTCATAATGACTTACGCTGAATCGGTTGGTGTGATTATGCCTTTAAATCTGCCATTGTTATAGAATTTTGCGTGCTTTTTGTCACAGTTTTGAGGAGGAAAAATATATCCTTTCTCTTGTATATTGCTTACCGGATAATATTAGAATAAATTTGTGTTAAAATACAAGAAGCCCATGCAAGCGCAAAGGAGAAGAGACACAAAATGAATCATTTGCACAAAACAGAGGATAAAAGGAAAAACGTGAGAAGCTTATTTTCACTGCTTGTGGTCCTCCAACATATAAGACAGGGAAAACATTGCACAGTGTGTAGATATTGAGCAAATAACACAGCATTATTGATGCCTGTGATTTGTTGCTTTTACATTTGTAGTGCGCACTGGCCAGGTGAAAATAAAGTTTACCTTTCCACCTTCTTTTCCAGCAGCTCCAGGTAGACCTTGCTCACCAGGTGGGCCAGGAGAGCCTGGGTGTCCCCGCTCTCCACTGGGTCCTGTCTCTCCAGTCGGGCCCTGTCAGGAATAACAGAGAAACTAAAGTCTATTTGCTGCATAAATATGGTTTGTACACAGGCCCGGGGTATTGTTCAAGATTTTCAGATTCTGATAGTTTTCAAACCTCAAATTAGATTGGTTTGTCAATGATCCTTTATTCCCTTAATACCTGAATGAAAGTTTTTATTTGATGGAGTAAATTCTCCTTTGAAAGATTGTAAAATTCAAGGTCCATGCTCAATTCAATTTCTAGAAATTGTCCAGAAATAAGCATTAAACCAAGGTCTCAATGAAAGCATTTAAAAATTTGAAGCTTTTCAATATCTTTCAAGCCCTGGTAAATGCCTTTAAATGATTTCAACAGTATCCAGCTGTGGCTACCTACCCTCTTATCTCAATATGTCCCTATGTGAACAATAGATGTGGGAGCCTGCAGTAGTAATGTAAGTCTACCTGTGGTCCAACCACACCTCCAGGCCCTGGGGGTCCCGTCTTTCCTTGGAAGCCCTGAATAGGAAAGCAGAGATATTGTTAACTGTACACATGTAGAATCACACAGTATATAAAATATATCGATAATATAATATATAATCGATAACAAAATTGATCAGTCATAACTGATTTGGTAAAAGTCACCAATAATAATAAAATTTTGTAGTGACAATTCATAAAAACCAAGTGACCATGATGCCTCTCAAAGCTGTTGCATGTTGCCATGGGAGTCATTTATTTATTTATTTTTTGGCATGTATGATGTGTGCTGTCTGAGACATCGCTGCTCTAATGGTGAAAAGTAGAGTGCCCGGTCTTTGGTGGCAGGTGATGTCACCGCCCATAAAGTACAACAGGCGATGACATCACCTGAGACAAGGCACCCTACAGTACTTTTCACCATTAGAGAGGTAAGACACCAAATGACTGATGTTACGTGATCAGTTGTGGATACATTTGAAAAATCAGTGTAGAGAGTTAGCAACACTGAAAATGCAAATTCCATATTCTATAGCTGGTAGTTTACCTTCACCCTCAAGTAAAACATATGCATGTTATTTCAGCCTTTATTATCATGTGTATAAGCTATCTGACAGGCATTAGACTGAGTGGGTAGTGAGTGGGCACAAGTGAGTGATGTTCAGGGTCAGATGGCATGACACAGTCCATCCATGGACAGATTCATCCACTCACTGTCTCTCCTCTCTGCCCTGGATGACCGGGCAGCCCGTCCTTTCCTGGGGGGCCCTGAGGGTGAACAGGTAGACAGTTATTAACAAAACGAGACGACGGGTCATAACTGTGCATTAATATTACGTTTTTAAAATATATTACATATCAATATGTAATAAATATTATAAATGTATAATATTAAAATTGCCAATATAGACTTGTGAATATCATCAGATTTAGACAGATTGACAGCAGCTACTTACGTTGGGTCCTTTGGGTCCAGGGAAGCCGACTGGTCCCTGTGGTCCTTGAGGTCCCTGGAGTGAAAAGAAAATGAATGAAATGAATTAATAACTAAGCTTTATAATTGAGAAATATTTTATCCATCTTTTCATTGTAAATGCATAAAATATCCTTTTTTAAAATGTATTTATTATAAATGTGGACTGTGGAAGAAAGTTAACCAAAACAAATCCATCATTGTTTATCTGAGGTTAACTGCCTGATGGTTATCACTAATACATTTTACATTTTCATATTTTCATTTACTGTACCACACCACCACACACTAAACCCTCTCATTCACTTTGAGGTCAGTTTTAACTGCAGAGCACTTTGTACATCGTAAGACTATCCTCGCTGACTCTCATTGTTATACAGTGTACGAAACCACAAGCCTATAAAGGCAAAAGAAGTACTGATCAAAACAGAATGTGGTACTTACCCTCTCTCCTGGCCCACCGGGAGGTCCATCATTGCCTGCAGTACCCTGAGGAGAGAAAAGACAGAGATATCAGCGAAGCATCATTAAATTTAGACAAAGCACACGATGTGAAGGAAATATATGTACACTAGAGCAGTGACATTGGGATTATATACAGTAAGACTGTACCAGGTATATCCTGATTTAGCTTTTAGAGCCTTGAAGATATAAGTTGTAATATAGCCAGAATATTAAGTCATATGATCTCTGTACCCTTTTCTCTGATCTCTGTATATTTTGTGCTATCCAGAATATTGTCTCTATCGTGCAGTTATTCTAAATTAGAAGACACTATACATGTAAACAGCCTATGCCAAACAGCTTAACAGGGATAGGAGTTAGTTCCTGGAACATTCTGTGATGATAATGATGTGCAACGTAAATGAACTCATTATCATTGGACCCACTGCTAGAGATAGCCAAGGTCAAAAATGGCCTTGTTCCTGCCTCTTACCTTTGCACCTGGCTTTCCTGTTGGTCCTCTGGCACCACGTCCACCACGTGGACCCTAGATAAACAGCAATACAATAATAGTCAATAAAAAAAATTGCATTAAGGGAAAAGGATTTCATTTGAAAACAATAAAACTGAGTGCGAGTTGGCAGACAATTGAAATGCCTACCGTGGGGCCACGTTGCCCTCTAGGCCCAGCCTTGCCGGCAATTCCCTGGGAAAAAGATGAAACCATGGTTATTCATTTAGGACAAAATTAGTCCTTGTGGTATTACCTACTTTAGACAAATAACAAATGCAGCATTTTTCCTCTTTTCAGAAGTTTAAACCGAAGCCGTTCTATTATTAGAAACGCACTTGAACATCAGAGCAGACGCCTACGCCGAGGGGGCTTGAGTCAGAGATGAAATAGAACCATCCGGAACATCTTTGGGCAAAAATAAATAATCAAATTGCCGCGGTAAGTGGTTACCCAGAGGCACTTGACAGCTTGAACTACCTGTCAGCTCGGGTATGCCGGGTCCAGGGGTGCCTGCCTCTCAATGTCGGTGTGACAGCGGAGAACAGCTTGTCTCGTCAATAATAACCTGCCCTCCATCCTTTCCCGTCTTCCCTCTCTCTCATCCTTCCATCCACCAGCGCTTTCTACTGGACCGCTCTATGTGATGCACTGAAAGGCCTTGAGAGATGCTGTTGGGAGCCCCCCCTGACCCAACTTTCAAAATATCCAATACTCATGTGGATCTTTTCATTTCGAGGCTGCGCTTCAGTACTCTCACTATGCTTGCTACACTTTCGGCTTCTGTCAATTCAATCATGTTCTTGAGTCTGAAAAAAAGCCCCCTGTGGCTGTGTAAATTTGCCTTTAATAGGGGGGAGAAAAATAATGAACGGTGGCTCACCCTTGTCCCCTTCTCTCCATTTGATCCTGGGAATCCGTTGAAACCATTGGACCCCTGAAAGAGAGAGAGAGAGAGAGAGAGAGAGATGGTTAGACAGTTGGACTCAGAAAATATGTCTACCATTGTCTCTGTCCACGAACATCATCGCTCAGGCTATGAAGACACACAAGGGCACAAAATTCCTTTTGCACTTCAATGACCAAAGATAATTAATGGAGAAGCTGAGAACTCCTCACATGAGTAACCATCAACACTCATGTCACTGGTACATCACATAGAGATGCCAGGCAGCAGTTTCTTACCATCAGACCAAAGTTTATAATCTGTGGGTTCCTATAGTTAAATGGATACTTTGTTTTCATTCGAATGCTTTGAAGGAACCCAAGGGAAAGCCTCCTCCCAGGCACTTAGAGACTTTCTGACACATGGACAGACAGTAGCGCTGTTAGCTTGTTAGCACAGTTAGGAAGCAAAATAGGAAGATAAATGAGGCACTGGGAGCAAATAAAGACAAGGGATTGGAAAACAGCAGATCCCCTTTGATACCCATCAGCAATTTAGTTGTTGGGCTTTTACAGACTGTGCTCTCTGATAGTGGCGATGGTGCCAGTCAGACAAATAGCCGACAGTGGGACAAAGTAGGAGGGCAATCACTGTTGGATAGAGTCCCAAGCAGCTTACGAACGACAGTCTAACTTTATGCAGTATTGGTTGGGGAAAATCTTTATTTAAACAAGTGAAGGCAAACATCTCTATATTTCACCGACGCAGAAAGGTCATTTGCATGCATGAGCGTCTAAACATTTTGTGTGCATGCAATGCAATGTGCATCTGAACTGATCACCACTTGCATGCATATGTATATTGTGCATAATGACTGTGCAGCATAAGCAAGGGCATCACAGCGGGGTGACGTGGGAGGAATGGCAAGATGTAAGTAGTCCAACATTGTGGACACAGCAGGAAGGGAGATCTATGCTGCTTAATTGGTTTTTCACAGAGCTGCAGTTATGGTAAACCAAAATGGAGAGCCGATACTGGACAAGCCTGACTTGCGCTGCCGAGATAAGACAGTCCACTGAAGCTATTGCAAATGGCATCCGGAATTAACAGTGTGGGAAAGCTGTTAACAGAGAGCGGCGGGGCGCAACAGCCAAAAACACAAGCCAGAGGAGGGATTCGTGTGCAGGTTGATCGAGGGGGATAAAGCCTGAGAACCGGCCAGGATTTGACCCTGTGCTGTTTACTGCCAGGACACTGTGACACCAATAACCTTGATGATACTGGGCATATCTGATCATAAGTATATTTCTGTTGAACCTCCATTCTATTAACAGAAAAAAAAAGCACTTAGTTTCTTTAATTAAAGTCCCAAGAAGATACTCCTCCTTAATCTTAAATAAATAGCTCTGTTAAAGTGTTACTTTGTTAGCCAAGAACATAAATTCTCTAAGAAAGCACTACAGTTTGTTTGTATTTAGTGCTAGCAATCATCTCCTGAGAGAATGTGCCGCTTTTCTTCTGGTCAAATGGTCGACATCTCTTTAGAACAAAACTCTTCAAACGTACCGCAGATAAAGGAAGCTGTGGCACTCTTTAAATAACGCCAAAGTTAAAACACTGTCCTCTTCTACAAAGTAGAATTCATCCCAGACTCCAAGGACCACCTTTGTGGCCAGCATTATTTTTTAAATAATTTCAAGGAAAAAGCAAAAAAAAAAAACCAAAAACAGCGGCATCTTCTGTCATATCATCTTACTGATGCAACAGCAGCTGGAGAGAAAACTCCATTTGTCCGGTCACTTCCTTCAGTATTTTTTTTTCTCCATGTGAAAAATTCTAATTAAAATGGGCTACTATTTGAAGGAAGTGACACCTTTGCTTGCAAACTGTTGTTACGTTTCAAATAATTTGCTTTGAAATGCTGACTGATGAATTCCAGGCGGGCGTATAATGTTTTGGAATGAAAAGCTCTCATCTCTGCTCCTCTGCGCCTCTCTCACTCTGTGTAATTTGTCCAGGTCTCTCATTAATTTGTGTGCCACTCTCAACTCAGATCCTGCTGACATGATAGGCCTCTCAGACAGAGGAGAGACTCGCCTATCTGGATGTTGTGAGAGTGAGTGTATCTGACCAATCATATCAGTGCCAAGCTGCCGGTGCTGACAGCAGCAGAGAGGAACCAGCTGCAACAGCACATCTTGATAGTGGAGCAGTGGCACAATAGTTGAGGGCTCCAGTGCAAGGTATGCCAGGATGTTGAATGTGGTCTAGAGGAGGCTGAGGTAAACCGGGAGGACGGCTGATGACTCGAGCATATGACCCTGCCACCGGGGCTGCCTGGGAGAGCGGCGGCTTGTGGGAGATGCGTGCTTGTGTGTGTGTGTTAGTCAGCAAAACAGCAAATTTTAGGATGCACATGCAAATATATTCTAAGTTTGGATGTGGGCGGATGTGAGAATGTGATCACACAACCCAAGACAGGAAGATACACAAATGTACACACATACGTGCACATATACAAACACACAAAAATGACTGTGCATGCATTCACATGTAGGCGCATATTCTCACATGCACAGTTTCACCCTGGGTGGCAGGGTAGTGTAGTGAATAGGGAGACCATGGATGAATAATATAGGGAGGGAGAGTGGGAGACTGTCTTTCAAATAGAACTTGAGATGGCTGCCTGAACCCGACTGGACCTGATTGTTCCTGTCGGGCTGGGTTGCATTTGGACGAGACATGAATTTCAAGTATGTGGGTCTGGTTCGGTCGGATTTTCAGCCCATAGTTTTCCCTGCTTATTTTAACTTTGAAATGATATTGGATATGAAGCTTAAAGTGTAAGCTATATACAATATTGGGTTTTTATTGATGCTTTTACTGGCGTTGGTCAGATTTGAGTCAGGTTTGGACAGAACGTCCTAAGACTTCAGTTGGATAGGGTTCAACGTTTTGTTCTGGTTGGTTCACACAAAGTGTTCTGGGCCTCAATCGGCGTTAAAAATATCAGGCAGGATTCACACTCTACTTTTTCAACCCTAAAATGTGGGGTGAAGTCACCATGTTGGCAAGCAACCTCCCTGCTGAAGAATCCTTGACCAAGACAGTGAATCCCTACCAGTTCTATGGCCATTTGTTGTTTAAAGTCCCGTTGGATGAGGGGGCAAGCATGTCCCTTGTGGGGTCAATAGCGTATATTGCCCCTATAATTTACCTTGGGGCCTTGTCTTCCAGGGTATCCAGGCAATCCAGGGACACCAAGTTTTCCCTAAACAAGAGAGCAAAGAAACATGTAAAAACTCTCAGAGTCCCCAAGATACCTCTTCTGAGGCAGCAGTAAAGTTCACAGCAGCACTGTTAAAAGTAATTAACTTATAAACACAAAGCCTGAGTTCTGGAGTTGGACAAATTTTTAACACTGCGTTTATGACCATGACATCATTTCTGTGGAGGCTTTTCACAGCAATATGACTCTTTTTTAGTCCTTCTCCCACCGTCTTGCTATTAAGCTGAAGTGGGCGCCTATGTGGGAACCTGACTTGAGGCCTTGCAAGAGGAAAACTGGGCAAATGATAGACCTGTGTTCAGAGTACTGTATTGAATATCTATGAAATAATCTTCAAAGAACTTCTTTTTCATACAGATTCAGTTGAGGACCCAACACGCTCTTTGAACTTTGCACTCCAAACTATTGGATGCTTATAATGTTGTTTATTCTGGTTTGAAGTCATACTGGATGAAGGTGTCAGCTAAATGCCAAAAGCAAAGAGCAGAAGTATAATACTGGAATTGTGGTAATATCAAATGAGTCTGTATTTGCACCAGGTACAAGTAGCAAGGCTATATTGCAAATGTTAAGAATGACTGAAATAACTTGCTGATGAAATATATAACTGCTAGTCATGCTCCATTTACAATAGATCTTCCTTTATACATTCCTTATTCATTTTCTCTACTCAATAAAGCACAAAGATCAAAAAGGACCCTCCTCCCCATATTTTCACATTTCATCATTGGCAGGTATGGCCAAGTTACCTTCTCTCCAGCCGATCCCATGGGACCAGCCTCACCGTTGGGACCTGACTTGCCCTTGGGGCCCTCAGGTCCGTCCTCTCCTCTTGGTCCGACCACGCCGACCTCACCCTGAACACAAACAAAAGACATTTTCTCAGGGCTTCATTTCGTTCATTCACTAACAGTCTTCTAGCATGTGCACGGCAAACTGCGAACATCAGTATTCTCTTTAGAGATGAGGACTCACCTTGTCACCCTTGAGGCCCATGTCACCTTTGAAGCCAGGGAATCCATCTTCTCCCTAGAGATGAAGGAGAGTCATATCATCTTTGATTAGGGATGATCAAAGGAGTGAACATTTCATCCGGTATAAGAGAGGCGGAATTGTCACATGTCAGAACTTACATCTAAATACTTCAAATAGTGAGGGAATTCTTTAATGATTGATATTTTATGTGAGGAAATTATATCAGAAGGTTAGTGTTGCTGTTTTAATACTAGCAAAAGTATGATGATTCATTATGGAAGATTAATACTGACACCTGGTGGCTACTTTAATAAACTCCACAGTTTGAATATAGTCAGTTTTGAAGTGTAACAATTTTATCCATAATCTTTTTGACAATCACTTGTAAATATAATATTAATAAGCTCATGAAATGCAGTTACTACAACATTTATTTGTAGAATAAGAGGGTAAGGAAACATCACTGAGGATGTTCCCTTATAGTCCACAACAGTATGTCATTGTGCTGACATCTGCTGGTCGAATGTAAGAAAGCAGGTTTCAAACTTTGCTGAAATCAGTGGTGCATCACAGCTGTTCTGTATAAATGATGCCAATTTTGTGCACTGCATGTTACATCTTAAAACATATTACAGCATTTCTTGAGAACATACTCTACACTGCACAATTTTGGCTTGGAGAAATATGTTCCCAATGGGATTTTGATACAATATATATATGAACATTAGAATGTGCTCAGTGTATTTCAGGTAATTGCAGAAGAGCTTTCATTTCCTGCTGATTCAAATTCAGGAATCTGTCAAGATGCATGAACGTGCCACAGGCTAAGAGGTTCACCCACACCGACCAAAGAAAACAATGGCAACAGATCAATCTACACTGAAATTGCCCTACAAAACAGCCTCATTCTCGCTTAATGTTCTACACTCCATTACAACTCAGTGGCATGAGGCATTTACTGCCAGCCTGATGGGCTTTTAAGAGCCTTTCCACTCGCTGGATTCAAAACAAGCCCCATCTAAGCAGGAATTACAACTGATGGGGCCATTTTTTGAGGAGTGACATCTGTCAGCCATGTTGTGGAAGATCGCAGAGAGGCGCTTACCTTTTCTCCCTTGCCACCTTTAAGACCTCTGATGCCCTCAGCACCCTGGACAAAGGGAAAATTGAGTCAGAGAGAAAGCCACGGAAAAACAGGAATCTATCATGGCTGAATGGTCTGAGTGCGATGGCTGTTACCTTCACGCCACGAGGGCCGGGGTAACCAATGGATCCAATAGGACCGGGATGACCCTGAAATATAAAGAGAAAAAGAAAACAGGCAAACAAGACTTGTTATGTGATTGTGTGACGTGACCAAAAAAGGGTTTATTCCATGCAGATTCAAATTTCAATTTACACAGTAACGATTAGAAGAACTTTTTGTGATCACCATGCCTAAAGATAAGAAACTTCACTGTATTTTAAATTAATGAGCTAATAACCTAATATTTTTGTATCCCTACCCAGACCTGTATCAAATATAATCTGCAATTTCCTTTTCATGATTTTCTTCATATTTGTTTTCTTTAGTTCTAAGCTGGTTGGTTTAGAACATAGAGTAACAAAGTGATTACAGAAAGGTTTAGGCAATTAAAAGAATCTATGAATTGTGTATACTTTTTGTGACAGACAGCCTTCTTGATGTAATCTGAGTAGTGTGGATGTCTTAAATCTGGTAAAAATGGGGGCTAGACATATTTTTTTGCTAAATACTTTGCAAAGACTGAGGTGTTCTCTTGGTACTGACACGTTTGAAGAATCTCTGAAAAGTACAAAGATTTTTCACCCTGAAAGCAAAATAACTAAACTGATGCAACACTTACAACATCTCCTTTGTCCCCTGCTGGACCTTCCTTGCCTGGGTGACCCTGTGAAGGCAGTCAGAGGTATTGAGTTTATCAGCAGTTGAATGCCTTGCCATTCGACATTTGGAATGAATTACAAGAAATGGAAATGCACATCGAGAACCGGTTACTCACAGGAGGACCATCAGCACCAGCCAGGCCAGCCAGACCTTGTTTACCTTGAGGTCCCTACAGAGAAAGAGAGAGAGAGGAGACGCAGACGGACAAGACAGTTGAAGAAATCCATACCTCATTGACTGTGTAATATTCCCAAATAAGTATTCACAGAACCACTTATGAACTATTTTCAGTGCAACAGTGTAAGTATTTGTGCAGCCATATGGTTGTATGCATGAAGTGTGTGTGTGTCTTCCATCAATGTGTACAGAGCCTCTAAAGGCCTGTGGCTCAGAGACCGACGTATCTGCTGAACCACTTAGGAGGTCTTAGACTGAAAAAATGGGGGAGTTTGCAGAGGGAGTAGGGGGGGTGTGTGGGTTCCCTCTCGTGCTTACTTTTTCACCAGGGGGCCCGATCGGACCTTGAGGACCAATGAGACCCTGAAAGAAAGCGGAGAGAACATATTGGTTATTAGACCAGCCAGCCAAATTCAATTCACTCGTCTGACAGTACATTCAAACATAAGTGGTATGTTTTGGGGGAGGGGGGGAGAGCATCTGCTATTTCAGTTTGGGTGAAGCAATATCTCATTTTCATGGCGTGCCGCTGCAATTCGCTTATTTTATAAATTGTCGACCTTCTTCCTGACAATCCCCGAGCATTGTTTTTGTTGGTTGGCCACTTCACGCCGCTCGTTCAAATCTGTCCGCTCAGCAGTGCGAAGGGGAGGATCATTCTTTCCCCCCACATTTTCAAGCCGCCCCATCTTGCAGACGTCTTGCACACTCGCCCCCGTGAAGAATAAAAAGGTGCGAACAGTGAAAACAAGCGAGCTGTGTTATTTTTCTCCGGGCCAATGCCTTTCCCTGGAAGGCAAGCGCCTGCCTCTGGCCAGGTATGACCAAAATGAACAACTTATTTTTTCAACCTGTATACCATCAGGATAAGTCCTTTTGCTAATACTTTCCAGTGGCGTGGTGCCATCCTATCCGAGCTGTGAGCGTCGGCAGGTCTGAGAATTTCACCTGGCAATGGTAATTTACCCCTGGCTACAACACGGGGTGTGCTGTTTTGTATTACTGATGATTCCAGAGTTGAATATCTTTCACTGAGCCATCAGCTGGACAGTAAAACTGGGTTAAGCGGCATCAAATTCATACAATATGTGTGTCATCTCAACAGGACAGAGAGGATGTTTTTGTTTGGTAGCAGAGAGCCAGTGTTGGTGAACAGCTATAAACTCTCTGCTCTCTCTCTTGGTGAGAGACCCTAAGAGGCTTGCAGGATGTCCCACAGAGTGGCCTAGATTTGGGGAATGAAGGACGGAGAGAGAGAGAGAGAGAGAAGAAAAGACGAGAAGAAAAAATATGGCTAGAGCTGTGTGATTAAGAAAACACAAGTGCGAACGAACATTTGAGGTCACAGTACTCCCCATCAAACTGTAACAGCAACTGTAATAGCAACAAAGACGGAAAGCAGTGGGGGGTTGAGAGAGAGAGCATGATGTAGAACACAGAAGAAGAGAGAGAGAAACCAGGTAGAGAGAGAGAGGGAGGGAGGGAGACAGAAAGGCAGCGAGGGGGTGGGTGGACAGAGAAGTAGAGATAGGGAGAGAGGAGATAGAAATGGAAAGTAAGATGAGGTGAGGTAGGAAAACAAGCAAGAAAGAGAAAAAGAGAGAGAGAGAGCAAGAGAGAGGTATATGTGGACACCTACATGTGGACCAGGGATACCCTGTTGTCCAGGAGGCCCTGGCTCTCCTTGTGGACCCTGTACAGAGCAAAGGAAAAGAAGAGAGCGTTTCATATGTTAATTTCCTTTAAAGACAATGAATTATATTCTAGTCTATGCTATTCTGTGACTTTTAAAAAAGAAACAATATTGCTAAAGCATTTGTGTACAGGAAGATTCTGTCTTTGCATGCAGGTGAATACAGTGATACAGCTTCTATATATATAAAACTATTATTATTCCCAGGTTCAAATCAACATTTCCACAGCCTATAAAGAGAGAAAGCCGAACCACAGCCATTTACTGCTGTGATATAGAAAACAGAGTGCAATACTGTCTTCTGACCATCGGGGGCAGTGCTGAATACCTGCCAAATAGGGCAGAATATATGGCGGTCAATCTAGCTAAAATATTTACAAGCAACTGGACTATTACTGGCATTGTTACACAGCCCGATATTTATAATGAGGACATAACTGTAAGCTGACGTGAAAGGTTGTAAACTCGTGAAACTTTCAAAAGATTTCCACTAGCACTGAGGCTGTGTGGTGAGGGGGAAAAAGCATTTTTTCCTAAATGGTTCCGGATTTCATTCATCTAAGCGCATAGAAATGTGTACCTTCTTAACCACTGTCTGGTAATTTTCACCATAGCACAGTAAAGAAAAAAACCACTGTAATTTCGGGAACTGATTTTATGGAAAAGTGCCATTGACCGCTGTTCATTTTACTGTGTTTGGCCCAGATTTAAGTGCTCTATGTCGCCCCCCAGAGGTGGCCTCAGATATTCTTGTAGGTGGAATATCTAGACTATGGACGATATCTGGTGTTACTGAACCAGGTGAAAGTAATTGAGCATTGGGTGAACGGAGTTGGATAGATTCTTACATAGATTGGATGAAGCTGCTTCATCCAATCTATGTAACCATGTCAGGAATGTGAAACAATAAGAGGTTCCAGTGGAGAGAAATTTAACACACTGGCTCTTGGAACAGAGCTATTTCCTGGCATTTTCCAAAGGCTTGCATATTTCTATTCAAAGATGGCCCTAAAATCCAAGTGATTCATCGTCATCTAAGATTAGTTGTGAAACGCAACTCCCTCCAAATAGCCCTCATGCTGTGGAGCAATGGGTGTGGATTAGGAATAATAAAACTAACTGGAATGGTGGGTTGTTTTGCATCTCTGCCGAGACTTAGTGTGTCACAAACCAAACATACAGAAAAGACAAGACCTCTGGGCAGCAGTCTGCTACAGCTGTTACAACAAACACAAAACAAATGCTTGATTCAGAGGGTTTTAGGTTGCCTCCCTCTGAGTGTTAGTGGGGCCTTGACTGTGAAATGTTCACTCTAAACCTTCATCGGGCATTCCTCTAAGATTGAAATGGATTCAATAAACACATTTTGTTTTCTCACTGCTAAATAGTTGCAGAAAAACACATATTTTAGAGTCTTGTGGAAGTTCTGACAGTTTATGAAGACTTTGTGAGAGTGATATACTCTGTACTTTCAAGTTCCGCTGTTGTAATGATGAGAACCCCTACAAGTGTGACTAACAAATCCCTGTGAGATCCAAATTAACCATCAGGGAAATCTCACAAGAAGAATAAGCAGCTTTTATTGTCTTACATCTTTTCAACAGCTGATAGTCTCTTTGGCTGAGTGACTCAGTGACCACAGAAACCATGTGGGCTTGTCCAGCTGTCTTGACCAGTGATCTATCACCTCATTCAAACGTCCCACTGAGACACTCAGAGAGCTGAACGCATGGCTGGACCCTGTACAGACAGGCTTTTCCTTCTTATCCTCTACCAAAGGCCAAGAGGCCTATTCATCATGCCCTATTCATTCAGCAGACCTTCTAGTTTATGGCATAAACTGCTAACTGTGATAAGAGCGCCCCCCGCCACTATCTCTCATCTCTGATGAGTAACTGACCTCTGACCTCCACTGCTGCCATGTTACACAGAGGTGAAAGGTCACTGACCTGAGATCAAATGACACACTGATTGCTTGGGTGGTCTTGAGAAATGTGAGAGAAAATGACTCTTTGTTGTGACAACACACTTTCCACCTTTCTCTGTGATGAATATTTGAAACACACCAAAATATTCTATCACGTGACGCTCACCATGTTTCCTTTGGGACCAGCTTGGCCATCAAGTCCGGGAAGACCCTGTAGGGATGGGAATTTGACAGTGAGTATTACAAGCACATGTTGGCAGAGCGCAGAGTGGTAGTGTTTAACGGTAAGAAAGAGGTACATACACGCTGTCCTCCAGGACCAGGAGACCCTCTGGGGCCAAGCAAACCTCTAGGACCCTGCATATCAAAACAAGACAAGTTAGAGAAAGTCAAGTAAAAATAATGTCTAGATTAAGATATTATACTACTTGGTTCATATACTGAGACCCTATCGATATCCTTGTAAAAAAGGGGGGTAAAATATTGATAGTGTGCAAACCTAGTGTGATGAAAAATTGACATGATCTGGACGCACTGCTTTACCTTGAGTATGTAAAACATTGACCTCATGTGGTGATTTATCGTAGCTGCAGGTATTATTCTGGGATGAAGAATGGAAGCTGCCTCTTATCCTACCATTTTAAGCAATGCACTGCCCTCTTTTATCTTATGGACAATATGTGATGAAATGGTATGCAAATATTTGGTTCAATGAGATCTGATGCAAATAGTTTCTCATGCCACGCTATGGACTATTTAACCTGAGCTGGGGAAAATGTGGCCGTTTTTCTCTCATGAGTAAGAACACATTCCCTCGCTCTATTTTCTGATCTATTATCCACTCCCATTCTGGCATGGCAAGGATGAGATTACAAAACGTGATGTGCCTTGCAGGCAGGAATGTCATTACAAGAGTTGGAGGAAGAGAAAAGGAGGTGGAGCTCTGTTTGAGTAATTGGCAAGGGGAGTGTTGGGGGAAACCATGAGGGTGTGTGTGTGTGTGTAGAAACAGAAAGAAAGGGGTCAGGTAATCTTCATCACTGTTTTTTTTTTGTCATAAAGTTCTACTGGCCGCAATTCTGCAAAACACATGACGGGAAATATTCTTACGCTCTCTCCAGCCACACCCCTCTGTCCAATCTGACCATCTTCTCCCTAAGAATAAACAGAGAAGAGTGGGTTGTTAGGGAAAGCAGAGAGATTTGGAAGACTGCTGAGAACGGACAGGGGACACGTGGGGGTGGGGGTGGTACTCACTCTCTGGCCGTCCTCTCCTGGGGGGCCTGGAGGACCTGTAGAACCGTGCTCTCCCTGGAGACAAAGAAAGAGATATGATCAGTGGCATGTATGCAAGGAAATAACAGAGCATAAACAAAGAGCGGGAGTGGCAGGGTGGCTTAGAAAGACTGTCCCATTTCCAGAGGGTCACTAACTGGATCCCTTCTTTGGCGAAGAAAAAAA
>OMLF01005684.1:133680-161315 GCA_900302615.1 Holocentrus rufus | reverse complement strand
CTTGATGAGCTATAAGTGTAGTGACTCTGTCAGCAGCTGCTGTGGTCTCCAGAGGTCCTCCACAATCGATGTGGTGAGCTAGGGAGAGGTAATCAGGGCAGCTGGTCTCCCAATCATGGATTACAACCCCCACTTTAACTCTTTTCCTCTTTCCCTCTCCATTACCTGGGAGCTTTTTTACTCTCTTTTACAAATATCATTAAAGCACAGGCTCTTATAGAGTCTTGTCAGTTGCAGAAAGTTGTCAGTCCAGTGCTCTGAAGCAGCCTTTGGGGAAGTGTGGGGAATCTTATAATACACTTCGAGCTTAAAGTAAACAAACAGAAAAAAAAAGCAAATAGTAGCTTTACAGTATTTGTGAGATTTGCCTCTGAATTCAAATTTAACAGAAAGCACAAGGCCATTAAGAAGACCATTAGAGGGGTTTGGAGTCAATTAGTTTGGGCCATTAAAGCTTCTCAAATCACCGAAGCATTACATGGACAGGGAGTGTAAATACATGAATATGAGTAGTCAGTAATTTTTAAAGATGCATACAAATTCCCCTCTCTAATTGAGATCTAAAATTGAGAGTCTAGTGTTAAGGATATCCACAACTGTATGCTAATGAGATACAATTAGGAAGCTGGAGCGAGCGTGGACAGTTGCAATGAGATGAAGCAGAGACTGGATTCCCTGTTCTTTGCTCCCGCAGGCCTCTCATGTATAGCGCACCTTAAATATATGCCACATAATAAGTCCCCACACACCCCAGCTGTCTCTCTGCACCAGTAAGGCTGGGAGCATTTAGTGGGACCAAGAAATCATTAGTGCATCATTTCTGACCTGTCTAGAGAAAAGGGCTTTATTCCAAGCAAGTGACATTTTGTTAAGTTTCGGCTGTATAATGAAGCTCCACTCCTAACACACAGCCTAGGGCAGATCATTAGAATGTGCTAATGTCTTTGTGGGATTTCTGTAGAGGCATAAAGAGCTGATCAATTTTTATGGATGCATCTTGTTCAAGCTCACAGACAGATTATTTCCAAGTTAAGGGAGCTGACATCATAAAAAAGTGTTACATCCTAAAAAGATAAGTGTGATGAAGTGTAGTTGGGAGTTCTGCCTACCGTTTTGTTAGATTTCTTTTGCACTGACTTATCCCACACAGTGAAATGACGCACGGAGAACAATTGGACAGAACAGAACTGTGCATTATAGAAAAAGGCTTGCACAGAAAAAAAAGAAAAAAACGCGATAATGGATGTTGAAAATTATTTCAATTAACTGTGAGAAATAGAATTCTGTTGTCAAGGCTTCACTTAATCTATTGTCCTTCATCCAGTCGCAACCACTCTGGCCTCGTAGCCCTAGAAACAAGCCATCAGGCATTCTAACATCTCTCTATGAACAAGCACGGGTTTGGCCATTGGTGTCCTGCTGGGTTTGTGTATAATTGGGGAAGGCAAGCTGTGGGAGAAAGGTGTATGTACATTTGGTTGAGGGTGGTGCTAATGGAAATGTCAAAATGTGACCAAAATTCAATGAGTAAGTAAATATGGAGAGGATTCGGATTCCTCTTTGTGGGGGCGTGGTAGTTACAAAGTGTTTTAACTGCATGCAGTGATGGACTGGGACATGGGCTCAAAAAAATTAATAAGGCTCATTCTCTGGGAAGCGTAAGTCCACTCAGAAAATTGCATGGCAGTCCATTCAATGCATTTTAATATATGCTGAACTGACTCAGAGTTTGGTCTGAGTGTGGCGCTATAGCGGAAAGGTTATGGTGGCACCAAAACTGACATACTGCTTTCTGCTGGTAGCACGATTGTGTTGACCAAATTTCCAAATTTCAAACTGTCCAATAAATGTTAAGATATGATATTTGAAATTTAGGCCAAAAGGTGGCGCTACAGGAAAGGCTATAGGGTCACCAAAATCAAGGCGAATCTTCCTTTTGGGGAGTATGACTGCTCTCACCAAAAACAATTTCAATCCATCAATTTGATTTTGTGATATCTTTTACACATGTTGACATTTTGGCCTGAGGGTGGCTCAAGAGAAAAGGTCACATGGATACCAAAATTGTCAGGGTTCATCCTTTGGGGAGCATGAACATGCTTACCAAACTTCATGGCAATCGTCGAATAGATTTGGAGACATACTGCCTTGAAGTAAAGATAGAGATACAGATAGATGTACAGACTTAAGTGTGACCTGACATCATTAGGCCCAACATGCCAACAGGGTAATGCACTACGAGCGCCCACGCTTGGCATTCACACAGCAAACAGACATAGCTCAAAAACATAATGACGAGGCTGAGCTCCCATGCATGCACGTGATAACAAGCACCAAATTGCAGGCAAGTGACAGAAGCAACAAAAAAACGAATTAAAGCCCATTCACCCTGTCACACGCTCTATCTCTCTTGGTCATTCATTTTAAGTGCCACACAAGCTGCTAGTGACTAATTGTCACAAGTCCCACCGACCAAAAAATGGTCTCTCTCTTCCCTTTTCTCTTCTCTCTCTCCTGTTCCCCTCAGCTGGGCACGCAGATAACTGCAAACCCTCACAGCTTTCAAAACAGCAGGACCTCAAAATCCTTCTTTTGTCTCACTCCTTGTTTTCCGACTATGTCATTCTGTGATTGTCCTACATGCCAGCTCTTCCCTCTGCTTCTAGGCTTTAATTTTGCTCTCCAGGCTGTTAAGAAGTGGGTATGGTGGTGGACAGTGCTACATGTGTAACAGTATGCATTATGCTCTTCCAGGTCATGCTGCGGGTCTATATCCTTGAAGGTGCATACAGTTAACTTAACAATTATTGGCAGCCTTCATGAAAATACACAAAAATCATTTTCTTTTTCACGGCAGCATAAAAACAAAGTTGCACACATGTAAAGACCCTGACCATCCATTACTGTGGGCCAAACGACAAGTTTTCAACTCAGAGGAGACAGATGGCTGTTGAGAACTGCACAGTTTAGTGGAATCTTGGGATTACTGAGTCTCAAAAGCACCTCTTAGATGCCACCTCAAGCCCTTGCTGAGAGCAACCCATAAACTGAAGTGCCTGAACTTTGCCAAGCATCATAAAACCAATGACTGGAATCATATGTTGCGGTCAAATAAAACGAATACTGAACTTTTTGGCCATGCACATCATCAGAATGTTTGGCAACAAATGATGACTACATATCTCGTCTTACGAAGATGGTAAGATGGGGAACGTAATGAATTTGGCTACTAAACAGGATATTTTTGCCCAAAAACTGGTTTCCTTTGCTAGGAGACTGAGCTATATAAGGACATTTCAACAAGACAGTGACCCCAAACATACATAAAAATCAACAGAAATGGTTGTGGGAACACAAAATTAATGTTTTGCGATGGTCATCTCAGTCACCAGATTTGAACTGATTGAAAACCTGTGGTCTGAACTGAAAAGGGAAGACCTTAAGTGCAAACCAAGGAACTTTAAGGATCTTAAAATAGTGTTAATAAAAGTATACAGCTTCCACATAAGTTGGAGTGCAAAATATGACTCATTTCATGTTTTTAAATTTTTTTTTTACCACCATTAAAGCCCATTTTCATGAAGCTTGCCAATAATTCTTCAGTTGACTGGCCATCTTTAAAATGATGATCAAAATAGAGCTGTGTGTGTGTGTGTGCATGTGTGTTTGTGTGTGTGTGTGTGTGTGTGTGTTGTCAGGAACCTCACAGGAGTTGGCTGATGTCTGTCCTATGTGCTTCAGCCAAGACAAAAACTACGTGAGACAAGTTAATCATATTCAGACTGGTGCCATGTGTGCACACCGCTGTGAGAGGGGTCGGGGCGGGAAAGAAATATTTAAATAACCCCACTCTGACAACTGCCTACTGGGTTGCCAGGTTTCTGACATTATTAAGTTTTTATGTATTGGTGCTCAGTGGGCCAGCCACATTCCCTTTATGAGAAGCACTTACCTTTAATTTCAAGAAATTGAAAATATGTGAGGAAAAAGAAAAAAGAGAAACATGATGAAATAGGCCTAAAACCTGCGCCACATTTCCAATTACATGATAGGCTTTGTTAATCAGCATATTACATGGGCCTGTATCACTGCATTGTTTGTTCATTAGGCCTGTAATAGGATACACTGTGTTTAAATTTAATTTCATCCCAATATTTCATGCTATAATTTGGAAACAGCTTGAGCCCTAAGAGGTTGCTTGCACTGATTACAGTATCAGGCGAAATAAAAGTAAGCTGTTGTCTTTACAGTGTGTGCTGAATGCAAGTCTAATTATAAACATACATACATGCAAGTCAGACTCCCAGAGATATTGAGGAACTCTTTTGGGGGAAAATCCGGCCCACACATGCAGCTGCACAAGTGATGGTATAGTAGAGCTTCACTGCACAGACAACGGTGAAGTCTGAACGCCGGCCTGCACAATTTTGCAAACAAATCCCCGCTGCACACACTTATCTCGGCTCTGAATGCCAGTCAGTGTGATACTCATCACAACACGGAGGTCTAAAAACAATAGTTTTGCCGTCGTCTCATTATGGCACAATTGCAGATAATAGTTTGATTCTGTTAAACTTTTGATTAACTTCTGGGCTGCGATGAACGGCGCGGTGATGGAGGGGGAAAACGAGCCTCGGCGCCACAGCTACAATCAGTGTGAGCGGAGCGGAGAGAAGAACACAGGAAACTGTCAGTGATGCCCTGACTAATGGCACGTTTGGTACAAAAGACAACGATTAGCTTCGGCTCCACGCCTCCGTTCCCAAAAGACCGAGGAAATGAAGAGGAGGGGGGTGAGGGGGTCTGATGTCAGCTCGAAGATAGACCCTGTTGGTCCTGGGTTAAAATCACAATAGCCATGCTGCTGTCCACAGGGCAAGGGCCATGTTTAAACCACAGGCCACCCTCTATTAGAGCCCTGTCAGCATGGCACAGGAGCGGGCTAATGGCTAGAATTAGTCCCATCTACTGACAGAGTTCCTAATCTGAATGTCCCCTCTGAGCCCCTTTCAGCCTGTTCCTGCCCTAATGATTGTGTTTTGCGGGAGGCGATGAAACGGAGCCAGAACCGAGAGATAGAGCCGGATTGGAGAGATAAGAGGGCAAAATGGACCGATGGAGAAAACAATGGATGACGCGAAAAAGGGAGTGAGAAGTTTGAGATAAATTAGAGGCTGAAAAGAAACAATTACGGATGTGAATCTTGGACTTTTGACAAGCAGCGGCATGCAGGAACGTGAAGATTCGTCCGGACTGCAGAGAGAATTATGACAGCGGAAGACAAATGTGAGAAAAAAAAAAAAAAAAAAAACATTTTCAAAGTGAGCGAAATGATAAACACCACGTTTTCACATTTGGCCAGCCGCCTACACAACAACACCAACACCACATTCTGAAGACAACTTCCAAGTAAAAACAACAATTTTAATCAAAGCTGTATTTGATCTATTACCTATAACTCTCTTACAACTAAAGGATGATCAGATACACTGTTTGCTGCTGTTTGAGGAAGTGAACAGGTACAATATCAGAAGTTTCTGGTCAAGCAGAATGTAAATTGAAATAGTGTTGTCATCGATTTAGTTACAGCCCAACATCTGTTTTCAGTGCATCCTAATAAGCTTTACCACTGCGCCCCGATGTTCCTCACAGAGCTCTGTTTCAGTGTGCTATGGATTTTTGGCTCAGTCACTTAAGTAGTTGGTGTCAAGGCCCACGGCAAGCAAACAAGCTGCAAACTAACATCCCAGAGCTTCCATATTTATCAGCTCTAATCTACAATGCAAACTCTCTAGTTGAGCTTAAAAAAAAAAAAAAAACTAGCTTTGGGGTATGCCTCGCTTAATGTCAATGCACAGATTGAAGCATGGTGGTAAATGCATGCTTCCTAGTTTTGAGCTCATTTGCTCGCTCAAGACTTGGAAGTTAATGCTTGATGTAAAAAACTATAATAAACCACTTCAAGAAGATTAAGAAAACCCCAAAACCCACTAAGGTGCACCATAGGCACTGAAGGCAGTTGTATGTGAGTAAAAATCAAAAACACTTAATTTATGATTAGCCATTTAATTTGATATTTTGCCACTGTTGGAACTTCTTATTACCCAGCACGGTTTAACTTAAAACAAAAAACAGACTTGGAGCGATCTCTCATCCTTTTGTCATTACTGTACTAACACTTTATATATAAAACTCCTCTCTCTGAAGTGCATATCACCTTGATCCAGCGGGCATTTAAGTCTGACCCATCTACCTTCCAGAAGTCTATTCGATTTGGCTATACCTCGCTGAGTCCAAATTACTATTTAAATAGCTAAGAAAATCCTCATCAGAAAATCCCCGTGTTGCAGCAAGACCCTCCCTTAGCATGCCTATCTCCCTGCCTTCCTCGCGATGGATTACTTCTGCCCATCAGGCCAGGGTGTCTCGCCAGCTTCTGCCATGCTCCGTCTCTGATAGGTACTCATTATGGCCTGTCCCTGGGGTAAAGCTGTAACTTCTAATACCCCTTTACTGTCTCCCAGTCTCTTTAAAATTCACAAAGCTCTCTCCTTTTAACCACCCACTGGCTTTTAAAACCCTACCCACACACCAAAGATGTTGCTTTATTCCCCAATACAAAGATTTAGTGGCTTTCCTCGCAGTTCCCAAACACTTTTCCTCATCAGTTCAGATTTAATTAAAAGGAAAAAAACACTCCCACCAGACAGTTTTATTCATACTGTATATTTATGATGTAGATTTGCTTTAAATAAAATGAACAGTCCTCCAAAAACAGCCAGCCTTTCCTGACATGAAGACACTTCACCAGCATACAGCCACTCAGAGGAATTGCCACAAGCACATTCACAGTGACACTAACAGGAAAAAAAAAAGTTTCTTAAGCACAGCACTTCATGACTAACACTTGTTAGTCATGAAGTGCTGTGCTGTTGTATTTGACATGGCTAATATTTTTTATTTTGGACCTAAACTCGTACCTCTTTCATGTTGCACATTTTCAGCTTGCCAACAAATTACTAATTGGGTCGTGGGCTCCCCAAGGAAACTGGAGAGGCCTGTGTCAGCAGCAAAGTAGCTCTCAGTCAAGACAAAACATCAGCAGCCCTGAGAGAGCCATTTAAGGGCCAACGCTGTGTAGCCTTGGGTCAAAACTGGAGATACTGTCAGACCGCATGAATTACTCATACACTATTTTAGTTTTCAAGACTGCGTATGCCGCTGCAAACAAGAGTGAATCAGTAAATATTCTCATGTTGGTGGAACATTCTAAGCTGTAAAGTGCATGGAGTTAACACCAGGGCTGGGCAGCCCACAGGAGGAAAGAGATCAGCGCTTGTTGTGTGTTGCTTTCTGATTTGCTGTATGTTTTAAGAGCTGCAGTAGGTTTTATGCGAAAGAGAAAAAACTATTTCAACCGGGAAAAAAAAAAGAGAGAGAGAGAGAGAAACCTGAAATGTCAAGTTGTTTTACCGGAACACTCCAGAAGGTGAGAGGGGGTGTTGTTTTTGGCCAGAGAAAGCTGCGATTGCAGAGGAGAACCAAGTCAGCCAAAGGTTTCACTTGCATTTTCTAGACATGAACACAAGATGATGGAAATGTAAATACACACTAGCTATGTTTCCGACCAATTTTTACATGTATTTTAACCGCATTTGCAAAAAGTCGGCAGAAAAAATTACAAACCAATGCACATTTCCATAAACTACATTATGCAAATTATTTTGTAAAGTGCATGAGTTTAGGCGATTACATAATCAAAGTTGGACAATAAATTTTGAAGATCGAGGTTTGATGACCTCCTCGTTCTGGGAAGACAGCCCTCACTTTGCTGCACATGGCTTTACTAAAAGTCTTAAAGTGCACTCACAGGTTCACACTCATATTTCAGTCCAGCGGCTCAACTTACTTTTTCCCTTTTTTATTGCAATCAGTTAAGATGGACTTAAAAATCCATCCACACATAGAGCATGTACTCCAATTCGCTGCTGTGTTTGTTGTCGTTCAACAGAGAGGGATCACAGGCTAATGACCCGTGCTACATTGTTTCTTTGAATCAACTGTTCATCAGCCTTTATTGCATTTCCTTTGTCGACACGCCAGCTAATCCACCGCAGCTGAGCGGAAATTTTCTTTTGCTAAATTTAGTGTTGGAGAATTACAGTGTTTCCTTTCAGGTTTCCTCATGCGCAGATGCAAAATTCAGATAAAAATAGGTAGTTGGAAACCCCAGAGCTGCTTCTTTCACTGAATCACATGTCATTGAGTTCGACCTGACAGTTTTCCTTAAAAGACACGGTTCCTCCAGAATGGGAAGCAAACTGAAGCGCTCAGCAGTTCTGCCTATCCTAACAGCTTGTGACACAATATGGGGAGTGACAGCGGCTCAGAAGCGAACACAGTCATTCTCAAAATGCAAAAAGTAGGACATGTGCGAGAAATCAAACCGCTACAGTCTGTTTGAATGAAGATGTCAAAAGTTCCATTGTGAGCATTACTGGTAGAAAGAAATCCCAATGCTTTTCTTGAGGAAGTCGTCATTAAAGCACCACGCCACAGTATGTCTGGTGTCAGAGCTCACTGCAGGTCAAAAAAACAGGAGGCGGCAAAGAGGAGAGAAAGTTTGGGGAAAGAGAAGAATAATTGTCTTTAAGAAACTCAAACTTCTTGGAAATGACAAACTCCGGAAGCTCGGAGCTTCCTCAGAGCTGGAGATTTATCAGCGCCAGTGAAATGCTTCACACTCCATACAGATCTAAAGTTACACGCTTTTTTAAACTATGGTTGCCCCGCTCTTATTATTGAGATTGCTCAGCCAAGAGACAGGTGGGTACTCCATTTTTGACAAGTGCGCACTAACTTCCAGTTATGTGATTTAGTCAGTTGTGTTTTAGCTCTGCTTTGGGCAGCTGACTTAACTGAGCTTGTTGCCAGGGCAACCGTCTCTGCTAAAGATTCCCCTCTTCCTTTTCCATGGAGACCGGATACTTTGATAATCTGAGGGATTGAAGAAGACGTGGTGGGAGTGTGGAGTGGCTGCCAAACATCTTCAGAAGCACAGGAGTTCTCCCAAAGAGACAGCCGTCATGAAACAAAATGAGAAAAACAGTGGAAATACGCCGCTGTGACACCGTGTGTTTCAGACCTACAGCATTAATGAGATCTCTCTGTCTCATTTGTCAAATTTACCTTATAATTCTTTCTCTTCAAAAAGTACAATCCATGATACCTGAAATATTTTCAGCATGTCAGGGTAAGTTCCAGATATGCGCGATAAAACAGAGACTGCTCTAATTTCCATAGAGTAAGTTTAAATCTGCACCACACAAGTGACAAGTTCATTGGTATGTTCCCACCTGATTCTATGATATATAAAAAGCCTACGCTGCTTATGACGAAGCAGTTATGCACTGAACTTACCACCACATTTTATCCATTTTGGCAAAACCAAATTCCCTTTAATACTGAAACATCGAACACATATTTGCTAGGCTGTGTGTTTAGCATTAGCAAACAGAGGGTGTATCAGTTACACATTTAAAAAAAAAAACAAAAAAAAACAAAAACACAATCTTCTTTCAAGTAAACTAAACAAATGTCAGTGATACCTGAAAAACAGAAGTTGAATTGCCAGATGGCATTACTGGAGAACAGCATGTGAATCCTAAATTTTGCTGCGAGCAAAAGTGTTCAGTTTTCATTTCAATCTCTACAGCATTAGACTTTATCAACTAAAGTAACTAGAGAACATATAATCCAATTGCCCATGGGCAGAGAAACATGGGAAAATGAGCATATATGCAAATGATTCAGTAAAAGAAGCAAATGAAAATTCCTTCCTGGCTCTCCACATTAAACAGAGAAACAATTTATCTTCATTCTCAGCCGAACATGAAAACGTTCCCCAGACATGAGGATATGGAGTACAGTAAGCTGCCAACGAGTCTCAGGGGACGGCGGATCCATATGCAAGTATTTCTCCTGGCTTGGGCTGTGCTGCTGACAGCAGGGAGATGAATGGGGAGGAGGGGGGGCCCACAGTGGACTGTTCTGCTCTCACCGGTGGCAGGGTGATGCCGTTACGCCACATTACCGGCCGGGCAATGATCGTCACCCCGGACTACCAATCACCGCGCAGATCATTGCATGCACATACCTGCGTACACCGACAGACAATGTCATGTGCAAATTTGACTCCAATTGGAAAAAAGGCTCCGTGAGAAATCTATTTTTAGCATTTTCATTCCAGCGCCTGCATTAGTGAGCATGTGCAAAAGCGCAGATGCCAACGCATACACACACACACACACACACAGCTACACACAGAGGTATGAATTCAAACCCCTCTATGTCTGGTATCATCATTCCATCATTTGCTGGCTCATCAAGCATTGCAATGGGTGGAAAACAGACAGACATATTGCACAACTCGGTGTAGTATAATATAATGGCCTCTGAGGATCATTCATCAACATGACAACACACACACAGGCTTCATTACGCACTAAAGGACTAGAGCAGAAGTGTAGTTGAATGAATACATATCTGGGTCTATTTCAAAGGGTAATTTCATATAAAACAAATCAAAGTTATTGAGAGAAGCATGAGGTTGCAGGCATTCCATTTACCAAGTTAACCTATGCTGCATATTTTAAGGTTCATCTGCATGGGGTCCACTTCTTTTCGGATCCGTCTTTGCTGTCAGCCTCCCTGGCTTGCGGGAGAGCTCAGCGATGTCCTGCCGCACTGTGTGTCTGCTCCTTCAGGCTTAAACTCAGTGAGCGAGCTACATGCCATAAGCCACATATAGGCAGCCAGAAATAGCCACAGGGAGACAAAAGGGTAGGATGTCTAGTGGTGATGGTCTGCAGGGCCAACGTGTCCTCTTCTCCTCTGCTTCACTCTCGTGCTCATGCCGCGCTCTTCATTGCACTCGGGTGCATCCCATCACCTCCTGCCACGCTGCTCAGAAAGCCGCTCAGTGCCATGAAAATGTTTGTGGTATTTCACACCCTGCTGTGCTCCGTCTCATTCCTCTGAGCGACAGCCTCCTGAATGGCATTAATAAATTGAGTTGCCGTGTTAGCTGTCCGCACTTCAGCTCACAGAGGAGGAAGCATTCAGTTGTTATTTATCGGGGGGGGGGCAGAGGGTCAGAGGGGTGGGTTTGTCTGATCAGATGTGAAATGCCCACTGTGTGGCACAAGCCTGGGCTCTCCATTAAAGCCTCATTATGGGGCTGCGGCAACAGTTCACAGACCCAAATCAGGAAGATATCAGTCTCTTCTATTATGTAGTCGCTTGTTGGCATGGAAGGTTGGGTTATATTAGGATGGCAAGGTGCAAAATAAACCAAGCAAGGAACATGAGAGCAGATACAAAGACGCCCCTACTTTTTTCCTCTTACACATAATCTAATCTGACACTGTTTACACTATGTGTGTGATCCACCCTGTCTTCAAAGCTGCCTCTGGCCCAAGGTACCGCTCTCATCCGTCTCCACCCTCAAATTCGTTCATACTATTCCACCCTGCCTCTCACTCCACCGCACGGCATCCACACAATCTTCCACACTGGGAAAAAGAGCAAGCATCTTTAAACGGGCACCATTTGTACGAATCACATTCCACATGAGGTCCGTGTGTGTGTGTGTGTGTGTGTGTGTGTGTGTGTGTAGGTGGTGGACCAAGTATAAAAGCATAAATTTTGATCATTTTGCTCTCAGGGTGGTATTTTAATATGAAGTTAAAAGATGAAAAAAGTCATAAATTAAATTGGTTGGTGCTCTTTTTTCACAGCTTGGTTCCTTAAACTTTAGAGGCGTCCTGACAGCCACCAAATGACGACAGGCACCTGATGATGCCCCTTTAAAGAAAAACACACACCAAGTAAAGAAATACATCAACAAATAGGTCAGGATTGCCTTTAATGCGGGGTCTTCTGTGATTCCAAACTGATAGCTGGTCAGCCTCAGACTTCGGCCTCCTCGGTGTTTAACATTAACCTTTCCTGCCGCCCATAGTGTCTCGGGCCCCTGTGGACCAACAAGTAAATTACAGTGGGCGAGGGAGGGGAACTCGGGCCAATAAGGGCACATGTAATGGTTCTATTGGAAAGGAAGGCTCCATGAGAAAAGCAAAGGAGAGAGCAGTTGCGAGACCGATGTGCCTCAGATTGTTGATCCATAACATGTGGCATGCTGACTGTTAAAATACCACATCCACACCTCAGGTGAAAAGCCCTCGTCTCCCCCCCACTGTCCCCCCACAGCTAGCTGATGAAGCATGGACAACAAAAAAAGTACTTTTTTTTATTTTTGGCTCATATCCTTCAGTACATCTTCATTTGCTTTACCCCAAGGCTCCTGCCTGTTTTACTGTTATATTTTAAGGTTAGGTCATTTAAATTGAATGTCATGTGGTGCTCGGTCATACGCGCTACTAAAAACCCAGGAAACCCCGGCAAGTGGAGCAGCTTTCAATATGAACCCAATATGGGTGAAATAAAAGTTTAGACCCATTAAATTCAACCATAGTTAAATATTTCCAGCTGAGTGTGGTGAATCACAAGTCACTTACCTTGAAACTCAGTGGAAGTTAACAAAACTTGAACAAAGAAGCCAGCTCCATAAATACATCAGACGATTGCACTGATGAGTTATGGGTTTGGATTGACAAGGCTGCCAGTGAGCCTGATATTTGATGAAGTTTCATACTGAACTGAATCTTGATAACAGTGTAAGTTTATGTATTCCACATCTCACTCAACAGCGCCAGTGGAGAAATGAAGATATGAGTAAAAAAAAAAAAAAGAAGTAGTGGTATTTTACTTGAGGGGTAGCTACAGCAACAGGCTTTTAGCCTTGGTGTTGAGATGGAAAGCCACACAGCAATTGAGGAATTACCACTTGTGCAGCCACCCGCTGTAGCTGAATGGTATTGGGGCTGTTATGTTGCCTGGAGCCTGAGGGCTGCAGGAGTGAAAGTACAGAGTCACACCTAAGGAAGAGAAGCCACTAATGGCAGTGTAACCCCAGACCTGGGAATAGTGCTGCACAGCCTGCCTGGCCTCTCTATAGTTAGACTGCCGGGCTGCGCTGGATGTTCTCCAACTACAAACAACACCAGCACAGCCATGCTGCGGCTCCGCTGCACGTCAGTCCATTAGCAGAGATGAAGAGGACATGTGGTTGAAAAAAAATCTTCCCCTTTAGCAGAAGAATAAAGTATTCCGAGCACAACAGCTGTGTTTTCGAACCGCATTGTATAAGGGAAGGCTGCAGCTGAAACTTCACATTAGCATCACCCTGTTTGATAGAGTGGCTAAGCCCCTTATGGAGAGCTCCCCAGCTGGATGGTACTCCTGACCGCTACACGCCGGGGCTTTGATAGCGGAGCTACAGCAGTGAAAGGTGGAGGATAAACCACAGCCTTCTTTGTCCTTTCAGGAACAAAGGCCTTCTTTGCCATCCATCACATGCTGTGTCACATTACAACAGCACTCAGCATCAAAAACCCAATTGCACTGACATGTCATATGAATCCCCCATAAATATCTCTGAATTCTGCTGGGAATAAGCTAAAATGATATCAAATGTGTATGTGAGCACTGCTAGTAATGACATAGTTAATTATATTGGTGTATTTAAGTATCACTGATTACAAATTGAAGCTTAATCCCAGAATTTTGACACTAGCAGACAACCTCTTTGCTACTTGGTTCTGCTGGCAGCACCAAACAGCACTTGGCATCTTTTTTTTTCCCAAACAGGCCATTTTTCCACAATACAAACACACCACATTTAACACAGTGAGCTATTCTTAGCCCGCTTGAATACTATTTAAGATCTATGAAGAGTGAAGAAATACATAAAACATGATGGAAGCCACTGCTCCGTCTGAATAGGTGATCTATAGGCAGTGCAGGTGTGAGAGCTGACAGCGTGATGCCACAGTGGGATCAGGTCTCAGGCATGCTAATGTGGCATTTGGGCTCAGATATGAATGTGACTGGAGATAATGGGAGTGGACGGTGGGCAGGCAGGGCCCTTATTATCGCTGTGATAACCAGCTCTTCCTCTCTCTCGTCCAATTCATATGAGATCAATCTGAATTCAACCGGGGAACACAGTTAAATCAATACACACATGTCTATCATACTCTATGATCTAATTAACCTCTGATCGATGCCTGTAAGCACTAAGCAGACATTAAAAGGGGGCAGCTATCTGAATGGATCTATGCAGCTGAGGTTGCTCATACTAATGGCTTCCTGAGCGTTTCTTTTCAAAGTCAGACTGAAATCTAGACGGGAAAAATGAGGTTCAGAAGAGAGTTGCCCTTTTTTTTGTGCAATGGGTGTCCGGCAAATTTAAACTTTCATACAAAAGTCCTCTATCAGATGTTGCTCAAAACAGGTGATAAAATTGTACCCTCTGTCTCAGGAGGTCAGGAAAATGTGCGTCCATCTGCCAAAGTTTTCAGCTTTCAGCAGCTTTCAAGTTCTGCTAATTAGATGACAATCAAATCATCTCTCGCAGTGCCAGGGCAAAATGCAAAAATTAAATATTCTGCAAATGTTGTTTAATGATTTTTCTTTTGATTTTTTATGACATTTCTACTTTACTGGACAGTAGATTTGAGAGGGAGATGGAAGAAGTGGAAGAGAGAGGGAAATGACATGCAACAAATCTGAGCCAGCAGGACACCATATTACTGTACCTTTAATGTTAAAATGCATTTGTTAGTAGCACACGAAGGAAAGATTCAAGATTTCATTTCATTTTCGTAAAATGAAAACTGTTTTGTTGTCCAGACTGAAGCCAAACTGCCTTGTGGTTTCTGAGAAACTGTGGCCTTGTTGTCATGAATGGAGAGGCTTTGAGGCTCCGTCCTTCTGCAGCGCTGATTGATCACAGCTCTGAGCGATCTACAGCCTTCCAACTATCCTCCACCGCCCCAGCCCCGCTCGGCCTATTGGCACATTAATCCCAATCTGCACTGACTGCCGTAACACAGATTGCATTAGCTGCTGAATGATCAAATTAGGCGCCAGCATGCTCATCCGCCCCCGCAATCAGTGCCACTTTCCGATGGAGACAACTCCACGCTTACAATCAATTTGCCACCCTAATCTAATTGAGCAGCTCACACACAGATCTGTGCCCCGTTTTATTCCCCGCACACTTGGTGACATGGAAAACATGAGCTCTTCAGCTAAACAATGACACACGTGCACAGGCAACTCACACACACACACACATACTGATACACATGCACGCACACACACAAACCCTTCTCCAACATCCATATCCACACACACCCTCATGGATACGGTCCGCTACATCCACAAATAAACAAATTTGCCTGCTGTCTCTCCCAGTCACTCATGCTTTCTTGTTAGGAGTTGGTTAAGATGTAAAGCAGCAGGCAGAGAACAAGGAATTGATGTTGTTGCTGTCTCTTAATCAACACCATTCATCTCCCAAGCATGTCTACAGCAGCTTCAGAAACAGGTGTGAGGGGAGACACGCGAGGCTCTACACTGGGACTGGCAGTCATCAGACCATTGTGGGATGAAAAATCGCTGAATAACAGGGATGTTTTCATTTGAGCTGTAGCTCTTCAGTTTTACTCCTTCCCTATCTTTCAGATAAGCAATCATTCAATTAGTTAATCAAGTCATTCCAATAAATATCTGTTGACAGATACATAATGCAGCCAGGGATTTTTGTTGGAATATCAATGAATGAATGCTGTAGATACATTGCAATAAATCCTGCTGAATGTAGTCTTTGATCATTAATCAGAGCAAATATTCAACCACATAGATCTACAACACTCATCCCACAGGGAGAGAATAAACAGAATCAATATTTGCACCCATGAAGTATTTCTCCAGGCTCTGCAGTGCAAGCCACTGATGTCTCATCTCTTTTAATGAGGGATGGCTCACCAGGCATCTTTAACACATAGCTTGTTCCCGCTGCAGCTCAAGGCTGCTGCTAGTTAGCATGTGACATGAAGTGTGCGTTCTACAGGGAGATGGGAGAAAGGGGACATGTACAGTACTGGAGGCCAGAGCTGATACAGTGCAGTATGTGGAGCTGGTGTGCATGTAGTGAAAAGGCAAGAGATAAAACCAATTCAGAATTTAGATTTTGACACAGCGCTATTATGCATTCTCTCCTACAGTCTTAGAAATGTGTGAGGCAAGATAATGCATGGCTTTGTTCTTTCTCACAAATTGCCCTAATTTTCAATAATTCAAACAAGGAGGTGTTATTTTTTATATTTTGAGAAACAATGGATGCCCCATGGGCAGAGCATGGAAGCTCAGTAATTATGTCTTCAGTAATTGGCAGAATATATGGCATATTCTTAAATAAATAAAACTTAACGAGCAAAACATTACAAATAAACTTTTTATGGCCATTGTATCATTATATTATTATCATTATTATTATTATTCTTAGTGGTAGTAGTAGTATTATACTATACAATATATGGTGCAGTAAAGTCACCTTGCTGAGCTCCATGTTTTGCATTCAGGTAAATGAGGCAAATGTGATCAACATCAGCCAATGTCTCCCTGGTTGCAGAAATCAATGGGCTTTGAGAAAGTGGTTTCTTGAGTTGCCAGCAGTGTATATGCATGCTCAGCTCCTCACATCAAAGCCAAGCTGTTCATTTTACATGTATTTGTTTTAAAATGTAATACACATGGGAATAAAACATGCCCCATATGATCCTGAAACTAAAGTAACTATTCTTTACATTTATTCAAGAAATATGCAAAGCTGGTGAGTAGAGACATTCAAGATGGCATGTTTATTCAAACGCTGCAAACCTGTCTGACTGGAAGGCTTAAGCAATTATTTAAATAAGGAGGTGACGATCAAGATCAAGTTCAGTGGTGAAGCATTGTTGAGAATTAAAATCTGAAACTTCTTTTTCTTTTTAATCTAACAACTCAATTTGCTAAAGTCATTTGCAAAATCACATTCTGACAATGCATTCATGACCCTCTTCTTTCTTCTCACACACAGGCAATCTCTCTCTCTCTCTCTCTCTCTCTCTCTCTCTCTCTCTCTCACACACACACAAACACACACACGAGTGCCATGCATCTAGCCTCTGCATAAGAAATGGAAGTAAATAAAAGCTAGGCTCCCGAACTGAAAAACAAGTTGTCCAATTTGTGCGTAAATGACAACAGCGATTACACAACATTATAAAAATTCACAATAAATCAGGTCATCCTGGTGGTTCAGTCTGCTGGTGCTCATACCAGAGGCCTACATTCCCACTCCATGGGTTTCAATCTCTTGTTTGTGCTTTGGCGTACCAATCTCTTTTTTTGTCAGTGGTGAGAGAGAGAGAGACATGTATGAGGTTGGAAATATGCCCCCTCTGCTTAAATCTTTGATGAGACACAACTTTTCTGCATCAGAAACAAAAAACCGACATTTAGGATTGCACCTGTTTCTCTGTGGTATGCTCCACATCAGCCCTACTTGATGCCTTATGCAGATAAGCACATCTGAACACAAACTTAAACGCCGCCTATTCTTGTTGTGTCAACAACTCATAATGAATGGATTGGGATCTCCCTTGCCAACCATCACCGTCCCCAGGCCTGAACATCCTCTCCAAACCTAGACAGCAAACATTGTGTAAAGTCGATTGCCTCCAAGCCCAAATAGCAGGCCACTCTCCTGGGGACACCACTCAGAGTGACAGCCTGTGGTTCAAATCTTGGCTTTTCTTTTCGCGCTGCTTCTCTTGTCAGTTACCCAGCTTAGAAAACAAACTCTTGGTAAAATTGTGACATGACTGAAGGCTCAGTGACTGATAACAGTCATGTGACGTCTACAATGACAATCAGAACAGGGTGAAATAAGGCAAAGGTTACATAAATCTTGCTAATTAAAGTCTTAATTGGATCCATGAATCCATTCACCTATTATCTGCTGCTTCTCTGGGTCTGGGTTGCTGTGGTAACAGACTGAGGAGGGCAGGCCGGACATCCTTTTCCCCAGCCACATCAGCCAGCTCCTCCTGGAGGATCCTGAGGCGTTTCCAGGCCAGCTAGGATATGGAGTCCCACCAACATTTTCTGGGTCTGCCTCAGGTTTCCCTCCCAGTCGGATGTGCCCCGAACACCTCCACAGGGAGGTATCTGGGAGTCATACTAATTAGATGGCCGAACCACCTCAACCGGACCCCTTTCAATGTAGAGAAGCATCGGCTCTACTCCAACCTCCTCCTCCCGGATGTCTGAGCTCCGTACCCTATCCCAGAGGGTGAGCACAGCCATCCTGCACAGGAAGCTCACTTTAGCCACTTTTAACCGTGACTTCATTCTCTTGGTCACTAACCAAAGATTGTGATGATCAGCTGGTTTATTTAGATCTCTTTTAGTTCAGCGGCTAATTCTACAAGTTAGACTCTTGGGAGTCCACAAGGTGGACTGCTGCCCCAATCTGTCTGTTGATCTCCCACTCCATTTTACCCTCACTCATGAACAAAAGCCCAAGGCACTCCAAGGAGTTCCACTTGGGGCAGTAACTCACTCCCAACTTGACGGGTGCTGACTTTTTCCAACAGAGAACCATGGTCCAGGACTTTGAAGTGCTGCTCCTCATCCCAACCGCTTCACACTCGGCTGTAAACTATCCTAATGCATGCCACAGCTTGAAGCAAATAGGGCCGTATCATCTGCAAAAAGCAGAGATGCAACCCTGTGGTCACCATACACCCTCCAATCCTCGACAGCGCCTTGAAATCCTCTCCATAAAGAACACAAACAGGATTGGTGACAAAGCCCAGCCTTGTTGGAGTCCAACACCTATTGGGAACAGGCTTGACTTTATGCCAAGCAAGTGGGCACAGCTCTCACTCCAGCTATAGAGAGACAGAATGGCTTGCAGCAGCAGCCCCAGCACTTCATATTCTATACTTTTAACTGGATCAGACATTAAAATAAAATGTAAAAAAAAAAATCTTTTATGTGCTGTTCAATATGCATCTGCCATTACTGGAACTGAGACTGACTAAAAGTACTTTGGGAATTCACTTGCAAGAATGCTGCAAGCATGTGGGCACACAGACACACACACCAACTTGCACACATACACAAATAAACCTACACCTATACACAGATGGAGAGAAACGGAGAGAGTCCTAAATAAAAGTCTGTTTAATTAAAAGGTAAACTTCTTTCTGAAGCTTCCCTCTGTACCGAATCACCAGCCATCAGGAAGTCTAAAGAAAGCTCCCACTGAGCTCAGTTACAGCTGAAAACACCACCGCACATGAGACAGCCTACCACAACAATCTACGAGATATAAAAGAAAGTCAGCAATGAACTGATGTGAGCCACTAAAATAGCATAAAAGACGGTGCTTTACACATTTATCAATAATCTATAAGCTAGAGAAGGGGCAAAGAAGGTCACATAAATCCACAAACACCACAAAGACTCAATGTACATTCCACTGAAGATCTGGCTCCAAGAACCAGGATTCATTCAGGCATCCATTTTTATGATTCATCAACCCATCTATCTATTCATGGATATATCTATTTTCAGGAGTGGCTGTGATGGAAAAAAGTGCTGTAAGATAATAGAATTTATGGGAGGCTAGAAAGGGGCTGAAGATTGGAGGTTGGTGCATTGATGTTTTCACGCCAATCTAGTGATCCGTCCAGCAGAACACATAATACAAAAGACAAAAAAAAAGAGATACTAAGTAAAGAAACACATCTAAGAACTACAATGCATATTGAGAGCAAGGGTAGTTGTTTATTATTTGCAAGGTTTTGTTTCACCCTTTAGAGGTAAAGACAAATTAATGGTAATACTCTGAGAAACGGCCTTCAATCTGTGGTGAAGCATTTCTATCCTGATGGATGTGTCCTCTTCCAGAATATTAAATGTTCTCATACAAAGGGCATACATCACAGCTGAATGATTTGATAATGTGTGAAAAAATTATGTAAACCATGTACCATGCTGTCAGTTTTATAGTGGATTTGGACTGGTGCCTGAGGGACTGCTTTCAACCACCTTCAACAAAGCCTGAGCATTTCACAAGTATTTCACAGCAGAAGCAGCTTATACCGGTGTATCCTACTCTCTGGTGGCTATCTATACATCAGGCAAATGCAGGAGGAAGCTAACTTTAACATACTATTATAAGCCTTTATTATCCCCAAGGGGCAATTTGTTTGCAGCGAGAAGCCAAGATACACAAACAAGTAAAATATACTGCCCAAACTCTGTGTCTAGAATCGATTAAAAGAGCAACTCAGAGTTACTGAAAGAAAGAAGTTAGAGCGACCAAAAAAGCCAGTCAAGAGTCAACAATAACTTTAAGAATTTTTATATAATCGGAATTTTATACCAATACTATACTTTGCAATTCTCTTTTGAACTCTATTCGGTATCTCGGCTGGTAGGAGAGGACTCCTTAGCAATTCAAACATGAAAGCTCTAGTGACACACTGACTGTTACAGACCAATCACAACCGTGACGGGGGAGAGCCCACGTTCCCCCATATCAACCACTGCAATTCACAGGTACGGCTCTCTCCACATGAAAGTTATCATGTGTTACTATGTGTTTAAATGGCAAAATTAATTGACAAAAAGGCATCAAGTCAGCATGAATGGCTTTGTTTATGTACACATATTCATTTATTATAGCATAAGCTGCTGAAATAAAGGATCTGTCCAACATGCTGCTGCTACAATTGTAACTGTGATTATGATTAAGACCATTCATTTTTTACAGCCTTTATCTGATTTTCCTTTAATTGTTTGCCCGAGCTGCTGATGAAGACTGCTTTGAAGAATTTATTTTAGCAATTAAAATATTTTAGTCCAAGTATTGACTAAATCCTGTGACCACGAGTACAAAACAAAAGAGCCACACTATCAGTGTCTGGCATTTGCAAAGCACCCAGGTCTATTCTGCTCCCAGAGCATGATCAGCTGTTGCAATAAAAAACACAGCGTGCACTGACACCCTGCATAATTCGTCTCCCCTGCTATGGGTGTGGGACTGACTCGGTGGTGGAAAGGCCAACACTTGTTTGAGTGTCCACTCTGCATAAGCCCAGCACATTAGCATACATGCACTCGCACACATTCTGTATATTTACACACTCTCACATGCACACAAACAGGAAAAGCGTTCTCGAGCATCGCAGCGTCGGTAGAATCAAGAGATAGAAAAGCAGAACTAGACATTTGAGGAAATGTCAGCAGCACATCTCTTTTGACACCTCTGCTCCTGCTCTTCTTTTCCCTGTATTTTCACAGCCAGAGGGTAGTGGATTAGCTGCCGTCTGTTCCACCCAGAGGGGTCTTCCTCTGTAATCTGCCCTCCATTTAATATTCACTCACCCACAGTGGCAAGGCAGAGTGGCCTTTTCACTGTGAGACCGACAGAGAGAGCAGACCGACTGACTGAGGGAGCGGGCTGGATCCATCTGGTCTGCAGGACAATATGTCTGACCTGGAAGTCAGGGCTGTGTTTGAGATGGGGATCATGGTTTGACCGTATTGTGTACATATACTGAGAAATTTGATGGAAATGGATCTGAGGCTGTGGAGCGGAATTGGGAAGAACGTGGAATAAAAAGGCAATATGAGACAGATTTCATCCTCCCCATGTGAAAGCTGGTTTAGTTTAGACGCTGGGAACAACCAGTGACACTGAGGGTCCTTGTGTAATTCTAACCCTGAAGTCACACTGCAGAAAGAAACCACCTGAAAATCACTCATATCACTTCTCTCACTTTTTTCTCTTTTCCCCTCCAAACACTAGACCTTTCCCTTATTATTCAACAAGTGGAGACTAGGTAAATGCTAGTTACAAGCTTATTCATTCGCTGTATTGATGTTGCTACACAGTTTTTTTTATTTACTTTGCTGCTATGGTTTAAGCAAAACAAAGATACAACAGCTTCAGGAAACCTTAATTTGAAGGGTCTTTCAAATAAAGCTTAGTAGGCCAGCAATTTTTAATTATAGACATGAAGTAAATAGATGAAGAAATAGACTGCCAAAATCCAACAGTAACTGCACTGTTGCAGATGGCAAAGCGTATATGTGTTTATCAATCTCTCCTTCTAATCACCATAAATCTTGTCCAAGTTGTGTATAAATAGAAATAACAAGAACTGGATACAAACGTTATATTAATCCTCTGTGTACAAGACAAAATGGTTGCCCATCATAAATAATTAAAAGATTTCTTCTTCAAGCTGAAGTTATGTCTCACTGTCTCATTAACTGTTTAAGATAAAATCCAAAGATCCAGTGAAAATGTATGTTCTTTTAATATGGACTCAAAAATAAGTTTAGCCAACTGATTAACTTTTGTGAAAGCAGCATCCAGTCAGTGAAGATTGTTCACACATTCGGAGCTGCTGAGCAACAGTGTAAAAGCTCCGCCGCGATCTGATCAGAAAAACCTGTCACTACATGGAGCCAAACGAAAAGACATTAATGTAGTTCCAGCTTTCCACTAAGCAACGATGCTCCGCTCACATAACAGTGGTGTAACTGAGGGTGTATGCAGATATAGGATGTATACTTAAAGCTCTTGGGGGCCACTGGGTGGAAAAAAAAGAAGTTGAAACTGTAGATTCATCCTCTTATTTTTTACCCAAGCTGTACTGTTAAATATGAGCCCAGTTGAGGTAATTTCAAACCTCCTATTGTTTAACAATCTATGAAAATAATCATATGCACAGTTAATCCACAATTAATACACTGTTTTGAAAGTCAATTCAGCAATCCATGCTGTTAAAAATACCTTCCCTGTTACAAGGAGACCACGGCTGGCTGGAGATGGCCAGACCAACACCAAAGTGTTTTAGTCAAAAAGTGTGGAATTTATGAGTTGTGCAAAACTAATAGGAAGGAAAGGAAGAAAAAACACTCAGCCTAAATATAGAAGCTCACCACAACTGTGGCAGCTTTGAGAGCCACACAGAGATTGTGTCTCAGGCACACCGATCTCCTGGGGTCAGTAAGTATGCCCTTGGTGCTCTCCTACATTTCCCTGTTCACACCTCAGAGTGACAAAAAACATAAAAGCTTGGACATAGCATGGAGCCCGCCCAAGCCATGTCTACGTTTTTATATTTTTATACTCCCCTACGCAGCCCCTCTTCAGGGGGAAGGTGACGGTGCCAAGATAGGCCTAATCTTCAGAAAACCACTCAACTGCGGTCTGCCACTTCAAACAGACAGGTTTAGACTGAGCCCAAACTTCCTGCTGATAATTGCTTCTTAAAGGCCATGAACTTCTGTTTAAAGGCCAAGATGTCCTTGCCGACTTAGCTGGATGTAATAAGCTGAAACCAAGTCAATAGACCTCACTGAGATATCTGATGAACAAGCTACTGGACACGCGCAAACAGGATTGCGTGCGTGTGTGTGTGTGTGTGTGTGTGCAAATGTGTACTTGGAGAGGGTAATGCTGCTTCCACGGAGAGTTTGTCCATCTGAATGGGCAATGACCAGATATCCCGTGGCTGAACCCAAATTCTGCAGTCAACCCTGCACTCAACAGTCCCAGTGGGTCAGTCCTCCCCCTCAAAAAGCCCAGAACGAAAAAAAATTGGCAGGGTGAGGGGCAGAAACAAGAAAAGTGACAGAGGGCAAGTCCAGACATTCATATGCACCAGTACTTTTTATTAGTGTCATGCCAGAATAGTATGCTCTGTAGAGTTTTAATCTTAGTGTGACAAGGAAACATCAAATATCACAGTGCAATATTATAGTGTGTTATCTATCTTTGTCTCAGTATGCAACATGATGAGCTTTGATTGTTGTTCTCAGAGCACAGAGAGCTGGAGACGCTGTAGGTAGGCAGCGTGGGATTGAGGTGAAATGGAACTTCTGTATGCGTACACACTTCTGTATAAAACACAGCAATAAATCATGCCTTACAGTGACTCTATCAAATGCAATATTTCCATGGCAACCATTATTCACATATCAATAAAGGTGAGCTTGACGGCGCCCGGGAAAAATGCGAGAGGCAGTTTTGACCGTCATCTGAATAGGGACGGCGAGCGCACACACACGGCGCAGAGAAAGAGAGAGAGGCAGGGAGACGGAGGGAGAATAGACAAGCAGATCACACATACAGCCGTGAAAACGCTACCTGTCAGAGTGCACTGAGAGGGAAGAGTCTAATTGGCAGCAGGGTGTGTGATGCCCAGCTGGGTTTCAGATGGAAGAGTATCCCGGAGTCAGAGGGAAGCAGGAATCAATAAGAACACCACAAACACACCTGCCAGCTATAAACATCACTTACTCCACTGGCTGGACTGTCACCAAGAAAAGGAACCTCGAGTCTATACAAGACAACTGGAATTTAACAGGGCCAGGAATTGCTAAATGTTTACACCATGGTCTTGAAAAAAGGCAAAATGCAAAACCGAATGAAAAAAAAGACGATGATGTAATGGATTAAGAGGCGTATTTTTGAGGGACTGAACAGTTAATCAAAACATCATTGCAATATGGCCAAGTGCAGTATTGAAATCAAAGGAGCTGCAATTTTAAAATGTGTCACAAAATGCCATTATAAATGAGGTACTGTGGTGCTTCAGAGATGCTCTGGTCTACAAATTATATTCCAGACATAAGAAAATATAGCCCTCAGGAGAAATCACATCATCATTTTAATATTTTTTTTTGAACTGAAAATGAAAATCACCATCCCCACTAAAATCATGTATCATATTGCAATGGAAAAATCTGTCAAAATAATAGCGGTATGATTTTCTTTTACCATATCATTCAGCCCTCCTTTTCAGGGCCATCTAGAAAAAGGCAAGTATATAAAACCTTTCTATTTTTGAAAGGGAAAATAATTATTTGGGCGGATTAAATTGCGGTAAAGGTTATTCCAAAGCCTGGCAGGGGCTGCGATTTAAAAAAAAAAAAAAAAAAAAGAATAGATGCCGTCATTACCTTTAGCTTTCAGTATTATGAAAGTTTTAACAGAAACGGAGGACATTGCTCAGGAACAAGGAGGTGAAGCAGTGGGTGACGCTTAGAAGCAAAAACCAAGGATTAAACTCTGGTAGGAGAGACGGAAAATAAATGCATATTACAGAGAGCGATAGCAATACTCAGCAAGTCTGGCAAAGCAAACAGGAAGGCAGACAACATATGAAAGCCTGGGACTGAAGCCCCAGAAGAGCCCAGCTCCAAGCACAGCTCAACAGAAGGGAGGAGGAACAGAAGGAGGGGAGGGAGGAGTGTGTACACAGGGCTTCGGCGCAGCATAGCCCACTCCTCTTTATAGGAAACGAGATGAAAAAAAGTGATGAAACTGTCATCAGCGTCATTCCAGTCTAAATATAGCCTCGCGCATCCACAGCCCAGCGTTCCCTCCTCAGCCTTTTAAACAGCAGATTGTAGAGAAGACACGGCATATTAATTGTAAACATTTAATATGAACCATCACAGGTCAGAGGCCGCCTGCACGGGACTGTTGCTGTCTCAATCGTCAAGGTCATCATTTTTAAGCGCACCTGATAAACAAGGACCAATAAAATGTGTTAGCCAATAAAAATGTAATGGAGGGAACAATACTGTGGAATGACAACATTAATAATGAAGGAGTCCTATCTAGCTCTCACCACAGCCTGCATTTTAAAACACACAGACACACAACACACATACACACAGGCACACACACAGCAGCAGGCAGCCATGTACCTCCTCTAACTCAAATTTTCACCGCGCGCCGAGGCAATCAGTCACAAAGACACACGCTCACTCGCAAACTCACACATCACTTATTGACTCTCGCATTGCTTTCTACGCTTTGATGGCATCACAGCCACAACCCCTGCTATTCTGCACCGTCCCACGCAGAAAGCGCTGAGCAGACAGCAGTTAAGGGAGTCTGCGCCCTGAGCCTAGGAGGCATTAAAGATGTAGAGGGGCTGAAGAGGATCAAAGCAGGTGAGATCCTGCTTCCTCCACCCGCACTTCCATTTCCCTTTAGGCTGCTTTAGACTTCTTGCCGCCTGCGAGAGGAGCTGGGAGGGTCAGTCCAGAGCCCTGTATACCCTGAAAAAGCCTGATGATGCTGCACACAAGACAGTGCTAGCAGATAGCGTGGGCCTAGGACACTACGCTGGAATGGGTTGTACCAGTAATTTGTACATCCATTAAGTTGGTGTGTAAAGTCTATATAAAGCTCTTAGTAACTGCTAGTTAGTTTCAAAATTGCCATTTGCTAAATCGGGCGGCACCACTCAAATTGAAGGAATGTCTTAGCTAGTAAAGCCTTAGTAATGTGTACATTACAAGTTACAAGTAAACATCTTCACCTGTGTCCAATCAAAAAGCAGTTAACAATGTAAACACAGAAAAATCCAGCATCACAAGCTGGGACAGGACTTTCAAAATAACCATTTCAACACAGTGCAGCAGAAAAACTGCTTGTTAAAGGTACTGCTTTGATTTGATTATACAGTATATATGGGTATATACACATATTTATCTTAATACATTTATGTGTTCAAAATAATTTATGAATGCATGGAGTTCAGAGTTAGAGGGGAAAACCAAGTCTAAATACATCAGCACTGATTATTGGAATAAGTTAATCTAGCCAATATGTCCTTTCATTGGGATTAGATAACCAAGTTAATTCCTAAACACATTTTTCGCTATAACATTAGCTTGTCCCAAAATGTTTGACATATAGTGCTACTTGTGTAATATGCATCTGTAACATATTAGCTATTAGTTCACTTCAGTTATGACAGTCATAACAAAATGTGTTATGATATTGATTGATTACGGTTATTATGATTAGTGTATTGATGTAGCCTGCCACGTAGCACCCTTCATCCACAAATATGTTGTTCATTTTCTAATAATTCTTGCAGGCACTTGTAGGGCCATTTATAATGTCTGTTTTTTGTGTGAGCTAATTTTGTCTATTTTTAGGATACCATTAGTCATCTACGCAACCATTGCATCTTGTAGTTAATAGGTGTAAATAATTAGTTACAACTAAGCTTGCAGTTTGTGCAGTGCAACCCTTTTTAATTTAGTGATGCGTAAATCTCGTCTTAGTAAACATTTAAGCTATAACTAGGCCAAGACTGAAATTTAGAACAGCTGGTGCCACCAGCTGCTGGGCTCTAGTCTTTGGTCTAGTATAGGAGTTCCTCCTCAGGGTTAGTATGGTGCTCACAAGGGACAACAATGTTTAGAGGTTTTACCTGTAAATTACTGCAAGACTGCAATTATGTCTACTTTCCAAGCATCATCTTGCTTGGAATTGCATTCCATTCACACATATGCATTGCCCTTGTCTTGTGTCCTCATTACCTATGTTTAAGTCTTTTTTAAGCCCCTTTCTGTTGCTGAAATCTACCAGCATCCATCCAAATAATTAGAAAAGAAAAGCATATTGGCATATTGCATTGTTAGTTAGTACAATGGGGTGTGGGTGGGATGGAGGGGCAAAGAGAGAGAAAGAGAGAGAGCGACAGAGAGAGAGAGAGAGAGAGAGAGAGAGAGAGAGAGAGAGAGACAGAGAGAGAGAGAGAGAGAGAGAGAGAGAGACACAGAGAGAG
>OMLF01005684.1:119851-132351 GCA_900302615.1 Holocentrus rufus | reverse complement strand
AGCTATTGTTATGGTGCACACAATGAGTTCTGTCTGAGAGAAAAGACACTTAAAATAAATAAATTAATTAATTAAAAAAAATCATAAAAAGGTCAAGTAGTAGGTTGTGGTCACCAGCGTCCAAAGCAACACTGAGATGAAGTAGGAGGAGCACATGAAAAATCAGAGCCCAGTGCAACTAAAAAATTGTTAGCATGTGCGCTTTCTGTGGACTGGAATTCACAGACGCCAGATTAAAACTGGTAAAACAGACTGTCACTAGATAGGTATGCAATAAGTTGCCAAGCTGCAAATCAATAATACTTGAGAGATAAAAGGATGATTATAGTACGGTAATTGCTGTGTTTGAGTGTCTGTTTGTGTACAAATATTAGTGAGAAAAAATGCAGCGACAAAGAGACAGAGATAGGAAGCTCTGTTATAAAAAAAAATGATGGCAACACAGTTATGTTATGTTAGTGGAGTGCCCTAATTCTCCATTCACTATCCTGCTGGTTGACTGACAGACAGCAGTGTAGTTTGTCAGTTCCACAAGTATTGGCAGTCGTAAAAGACAGAGAGACAGGATAGTACGTACTCAGAGGAGAGAGACGGTTTTCTGGAAAACCTGAACATGCCGACAACATGGTGAGAGTGCATCACAGCAAAACACCTTCTGAATCATGAACACTGACAACAATAAACCTCAAGAACTGCAAAGGAGAAGCCAAGCAGTGCAACCCCATAGTTCATTCCCACAGACATGCATTTTCTCTCCTTTCTCTCTTCCTTTGTTAGTTTATATAGCTCATATTGTTGGCGACTATTGACTGATGGGGGATGTGCCTTCTACTTGTTCATGCAGCTCTAATCATTTGTATATACTGCATATATTTACATCTGTTTTTCTTGTTTTTTTCCTTCTCCTTTTTATTGTTATTGGAAATCTAAGGATGAAGCCCTGCTATAAGCCTTTCTGGGCTTCCTTCCTCATCCTGTACTGTCTCATGCTTTATTTCTTGGTTTATGTATTGCCGTTTTGTCTTAAATGCAACTCAGCTCAATTAAATTCAGCTCAACTCAGCTCAGCTCAGCTCAACTCAATGTAACTCACCTCAACTCAACATGAAACATTTTGATGAGTGTCTCTCGTGAGTGAAATGACACATTTACATTCAGCCGCAGCACTGCCGGTGTAAGGCTGAGGGGCAGCTCTCTTCTTGTTTACTGGTTGGGTACACCTGAAATCTGCACAGTTCCAGTGGCGACCCACTAATCAGACCATAGCATGAAATATAGATGCTGTGGACAAGCAAAACAAATTTTATATGTTTAATTCAACAAATAATAACATCAAAGAAGATGGAGAAGAGTGGCTGGTGAATAAACCATGAGTAAAGCAGAGCTGCGGAATCAAATATCACAGTTCAGAGGTAGAGCTTGAAGGTGGCAACGACTGGAGGTGAAAACAGACAGAGAGGTCACCTTCATCAGCAACCATTAGAGATTAACACCAACACTCAATCATCTTAGAAAAAAACACAAGCTCATGGTAGCAAAGATGTTCATGTTGGCTTGGCAGACAGTACTGTATAACATGGGCTTTGGGTGTGCCAGTTTATAAGTCACAGAAATATCCTATGCTTTCGTTATTTATGTGGAATATATTACAGGAAGGGAATGGCACTGAGAGAGAAGCACAGTAAACATTTCTTTGGAACCGCTTGCTATTTCAAGTCAATATTTCTGGTCATTATAAAATGTGTCCAGGTGGTGATGGTGGAATATTGAGAGTGAGTGAGAAGTGACTCATCACAAAGCTCTCGGTGCCTCCAAAGTGTATGAAACACTTTCCCAGAGACTTAATTATTTTCACTGTATATGCACATCACAACAACATTTTTGTATTTAATCATTGTGACAGTAGTTAATTGCTTAGGCTGTTTCTAGAAGTTGGAAACAACACAAAAATGTCAGCTAAATGCTGATATATGGGTGCATTTTGCCATTTCCACTTACAGTATGTGTGTGAGTATTAACTGTGACTATGAAATCTGCTTTAACTTAGGGCTGGGCAATATATATTGATATTATATCGATATTATGATATAAGACTAGATACTGTCTTGGATTTTGGATATCATAATATTGTGATATGGTGTAAGTGTTGTGCTTTCCTGGTTTTGAAGGCTGCATTAGTAAAGGGATGGTGTTTTCTGAATTTATTAGATTATTCTAGCTGTTCTATTATTTACCTCTATCTGCTTGTTCATCATATCTGCATTATTAATGACTGTTTATCAAAAATTTCACTGTGTAAATATTTTGTGAAAGCACCATCCCTACAATATCGAGGTATTCAGCCAAAAATATTGTGATATGCTATTTTGTCCATATCGCCCAGCCCTACTGCAACTGACATAAATTCCTCTTCTTTCCTTTTTAAGATATTTCTTCCCTAAGCAATGTGTAAGCAGCTATACAGACCAACCACAGAGAGAATGCACACAGTTTTGCAATAATGGAGGACTCTAGAAAATATAAACCAAAGGTATTCAAGGGTGTTTACATTTACATTTCAATTGCAATGAGCCCTGCGAGGCAAACGAAACACGGTAAACAGCATGAGTTAATATTACATGATAGATGGATACGTGGAAATGAGGAGGAAAAAAGTTAATAATACTTTTATGATCCTTTAAGCTTGATTCAGATAAATGGATTACTAAATGGACTGGAGCTATCGCCTTCTCATCTTGTTTCTGCACTCAGGGCCTATAGGGAGTTTTCTCTGAGTCAGCCACCAAAATAACACCCCAATGATTGTTCGCTTCCCTTCTTTAGGTCCTGAAAAGGTGCTTTTACAAAGATCAGGCAGGGCTTCCCTAAATCCCTTTAATATAGTGTGACTGCCAGTCCTTTATCCTTTCATTTTTCCTCCTTTCACCACCAGCCTTTGTATCAGGGAGATGACACAATCCCAGCCATCCTATGCTGAGACTCACCCACTATCTCACTCACTTATTGCTTTCATTTGGGCTGATATGAATGTACAGCTGCTCACCACAAAGTACCAAGCTCTCAATTTGTGATGCCTGACTGCTGGAAACACAAATTGCCGGCCATTCATTATTAATAACGCATGTAATTAGGCTTAAACATAGTGAAAACATATTACCATGTACCGTATATCTTTTAAGCTATAATTATACTCTCTAAAGACGTGCGCGTGTGTATGTGCGCGTGCATGTGTGGGAGTATGTGTGTGTGTGTGTAAACAAGTGTTGTGGAAGGGAGAGATAAGGCAAGGTAAGCCGGCGTGGAGATAGCAATACTGGACCAGAGAGAAAGTACTGAAGTGAAAAAGGGCAGTTTATACACTTAACCTGTTCTCTGATAACTAAACCGCTCCAGGAGGCCTGGAGGTGTGCCAGCGTCTCTGAGAAAACAGACGCTCTCACACCGAAGGCTGGGCACGGCGCCAGACAGTGAGCCCACCTGTGTTATAAGCAAGCCTGGCCACTCCAGTCTCATTGGCTGGTCTGCATAAATCAAGGTAGTCCCTTAAGCCTAAAACACTAGTTCACCAGCTATGCAGATTAGCATGAGGGTATGCATAAAAACTCTGGCGCTAAACGTTGCCTGCTAAATGACAGAGCTCAAAATATGCAAGGCTTCAGTCCCACTCATCAGTAAAAACCAAAGTGGGATGCCATGTCACAGGAGAGTCTCCCTCCTTTTCACCAAGAATCCCTCATACTACTAACCTACTCAATTAATCATATATACACACATTTCTAGCACGTCCACACACCACCCGCTAAAGCAAGCCTCTCTACACCATGCTCCATTATTCATTAGCCTAGCTGTAGCTGGTATGCATATGGCACTAGCCGCTCCATGACTCTGACTGGATGGTGCTGTAGTATTAGCCCATCTACAGGAGTGGCTCCTTAACGGCTTGTCACAGCACTCAGGTCAACTGCCTCTCAGCTGATGGCCTCTGACATGCATTACTGCCTCATGGCGGACAAGTGTGAGAGTGTACAAAATGATGCTTTCACAGCAGTGACATCAGTTAGCTTTGCACACACACACATACACACGCAGCCCATGATTATGTAACAGCACTAGGGCTTAAAAAGGAATACCGCAAAATTTTACCATTGAGACATGTTATATTCCTATGCCGTCAGCCTGTCTGGTCTGTACCAGTGCACATTTGTTACTCTCTCTCATAGCCAGGAACAAGAGAGCAGACTTGTCCTGTGCTTTGATCTGGGATGTCACACTGATGTATGGCACCATAGAAACCAAACTACAAAGATGACAACACTTAAAAGATAAAGCGGCAGGACAGCAATCAAAGTGGTTCTCCAGAAATGCCCGATAAAACCACTGTAATATAAATATGTAAAATATTAATGTGAACACTGTGAATAACATTACAGAAATTAGGGATGGGAATTCAGGATACTTGGGTGCTGATATGTATTGCAATTCTGTAAATATCGTGATTCTGTAAGTATTGTGATTTGATATTTTGTGATTTTGGATTACTTGAAAAAAAACAAAACACTTAGATGATGGAAAACAGCTGAATCATACTTTGCTTGAAAACTGCCATCTGTAGGATTCCATGTTTTCTCTACCTCAAATAAAACCCGACTTGAGTACAGACAATGTATCAATTTCACACCAGTAACACATTGGGATTTGTAAATGGATTGATTTTTTTTATTCGTTATCCCTAGTAGAAATGCCCAAGTCCCTATTTATTATCAATGGAGCAGCTCTGTAGTGTTTACCAGAAAAATATCACATATTGGTGTCTTGCTTTTCTGGCTTTTAGCTTGAGGAGGACTGTTGATGCCCACACTGTGTATTGTAAAGTTACTGGTATTTTTAGAACACTAAGTCCCATTAATGTGTTATGAAGTTCAAGGTTTGTCAGTGCCTTGAATTGGAGCTGACTAATCCACAAAACCATGGGACACGGGCAGGATGAAAGTCAACAGTACAACCAACTGAGGCTTTTCAGAAATGGTCTGCCTAGAACACACAGGCTATCTTTAGAATGGCTTTGATATGCTGGCAGAGGTGGCCAGAGCCAATGAACGATGCCATCGGCGGCGTCCCTGCCCCTCTCCTCCCCAACGCTCACCAACACAACACAACAACAGATGGAGGGCTCAACACATTAAAGCACCACTCCTATGGCATACTGGCACCGTTCGCATCACTTTCACACATTCCAGGGTGTTGATGTTTCATTGGGTTTCCACAGGCAAATCAAAACACCGCTGTTTATTCTTAATGGGATACACAAAGTTTCAAGGAATACCAATGAATTTCAGCACTCAAATGTGACCTCCTCTTGCCACTGTATTGTTTGAACTTCCTGTATCCCCTTGCCATCACTATGAGAAAGAAAAAGTTTGTTCCACCCACACTATAGTGTGCAGTGCCTACGTTGAATGCATCGCAAAAGGCAGAAATGTGACTGGGAGAAAAAAACTGACATATTTTCTAGGGGCATTTTCTGGCGGAGAACTGGGTCTTTTTTACCTCCTGTGAAGAGTCAGAGACATACACAAGAACGGAACTGCACAAACAAACAGATGGACAGACATGCACTCGTACACGTGCACCCACACACACACACCCACACACCCACAGAGATGCAAGTGGGGCATTATTCATGCAGTGGGATGCCCCTAAATGAATCCATGTGTGTAAATGTCATCAGTAAATGTCAATAGTTTTCTGAGGCCTATCCTGAGGACATGGAGCCCAGCATATGGGCCGCGGGACTCAGACGTACCTTCATTTCCTACGACTTCATCTATTCTTAATCTGCTTTAAAGACCTCATCTGCTCATGTGATGAATTAAACAACACCAGAGTGAGGGTTTTTTGACACGGGGAAAGCAGAAAAGGGGACAGTTGTGATCATAAGATGCTCACCATCCATGGTGATAAAAGAATATAGGGAAGTAAAATGAAGAAAACTCCTGCTTATTTTCGCATATGATATATATTTGGATAGCAAGGGGAAAAGAAACAAGTAGTGAGCAATTTATTATACATCATCCACACTAAAATCATTTGAGACACTCTGTCATCAGTGGAGATGTGCATGGTGTTTCATCGTGCCAACTGTCAACCCCTTAAAATTTCATTTCCTATTTTAGTTAACATAGTGAGCATCTTAACTGGTGCTTTAATTGCATATGCAAGCAAATCAAACAGATGATTTTTCTCTAAGTGGTTACAGAGTTAATAATGGAAAAGTAGGGCCATCTCCAGTGGTGACAGTCAGTCTAGTTTTTGTTTACACAGCTCGTCGTGTCTGTACCTCAATGTAGGCTGAGAGCCTGGGGTAGACCCTGTAGGGCCCCAGCACGTAGGACAGAGGGGTGGTGGAGGGGAAGCTGGTGGTCACAGCGTGGGTCACCTCGGGCAGCGAAAACACCTTGAAGCCAAACTTTTCATACAGCTTCTGCAGTTCCTCGTCTGGCTTCTCCTCGCCCTCACTCAGGATGCTGCCGACCACGTAGCGACACTTCTCTGATGGCGTCTGGGAGGAGGGACAGAAAACACAGAGAAAAACAAGTCACAAAGAGGAATAAATAATATGTTCTATGTATTTTCTTTAATATTCCTTTGCACACACTTGTTGATTTTCATGCAGGCTGTAGTCTTATAAATTCAAGATGCCATAAGGCTGCATAAATAAGCCCGCTGTGGCTCATTCTAGCCCAGTTATAATAAAGAAGGTGCACATACAACTCCGGCTTGATAAACTGTTTTGGCGTGCGCAGGCTTAATTAAAACTTCAAAAGGGAATTATTACCAGTACTCACAAATAATGTGAACGCTGGAAAGTCTTTTATTGCATGGGTAATGCGACAAACGCTTCTCAGCAATGAGCCAGATGCCGATGATGGCTCATTGCTGAAATGCGCTCATTGCATTACCGTGCCTTGAAAGACTTTTCTGCCTTCCAATAATTTGTGAATGCTGGCCATTCTAGCCCAGCCGCCCATGGATGCATCCACCTCCTGCTTAAAGGAATAAACCAATACTTGATGACTGTGATTTCAATTCTGTACACTGTAGTGCACATACTAAAGCTATAGCACCTAACTTATATAAGCTGGGCAAACATTTGCATGTCTAAGATGACTTGATTCCATGAGATTTATTATGGGAATAACATTTGAGTTGGTAATCAGATGAATGTAAAACGAGTTTGACTTTCTACCATTACAATAAACCAGATGGCACTCAGTAGGGCATGTACTTCTGCTAACGCTATGCAGTTATGAAGATAAGTCAGTATGACATGTCAGATTTTCTCCAAAAGATAGTAATTTCTTCCATGTCCCGTGAACAACTTGTTTCACATCATGAGATGCAAACATTTTCATTGCTGTACATGAAATGGGGCATAAGATACCACTGTACAAATGCTAGCCACTTCTCAGCATTTCAGCATTCGGTGTGATAGTTTAAAGTAAATAAGTTCTGTGCCTTTTTGCAAGAAGCCAACCACCTGCCCTTTGTCCAGTCTGTGTGAGAATGTAATAAGTTCCTTCTCGCCCCATGACTAACCTTTCCACAAAGTTTTGTGCAAATCCATTCCTAACTTTTTTAAAATCCTGCTAACAGGAAGACAGGGTGAAATGTCAGAATAAAACTTTGTGAAAGTTTGTACACCACCATAGACATGACAGTGTGGCCAAACAATGCAATTGCTTGGATACAATAAAAACTTTTAGAGAAGCTCGATGGACACTGTATACCTTTTTAACTAGCCCCTGTTCACTTCAAGTGTTTGGTAGGAAGATGAGAAGTAGCCCCAGAGGAAAGTGTGCTGTGTGTTGGGAGGTCAAACAATCTTCAGCATTTAGATTGGCATGGAAGTGAGAAGATAATGAGGGGATTTTCATTTTGGGAATAAACTGTTCCTTTAATTGATTCCCAGGAAAGTCTCTTTCCACTTGCCAGCTCAGATCACATATTCAGCTGCAGAACGGCACCTCTGAAGCCGCTACAGATTCAGTGTCTTGCCCAATGACACTTCAACCGGGCAGATGAGAGCTGGTGTGGGGGCTTGGTCTGCTTAACCACACTAATCCACACTGCCACCCTGATGCCTCTTCATGCGCCCACATGTCTGCGCGCAGGTGTGAGCGGGCCAGACGGAGAGACAGAGCCAATATCAGCTGTCAGTCAGCAGAGGTTCCAGTCTGTTTGTGCCCTTTCAGGAAGATGGATGGAGGGCGGGAACCAGTGTTAAGACCTGCTGCTGGTCTTTGCTGTGCGACAGTAACCGTCTGTGGAAGGCTGGCACTGAGAGGGGGGCGCAGATGGGAGCCAGCACCACTCATCATTACATACCTGGCATCCTCGCAAAATGATCACGGCTAAACCCCCTTTTTTCCTCACTTTCCATTCACAGGCCGAGTTTTTGGACTGTATTGTACTGTTACTACACTGTACTGTTCCAACTGTTCTGTCTTCTCCACAGTTTTTCAGCCATAATACAGCCTTGTTGGCTGCTGTTAGCACTACCTGACTGACATAAATCCATTTGATCACGCCGCCCCTAACCTCCAGTGTCTCTTAATGTCTGCATTATTTAGGTAATAATAATGAGTGACAGCGCCTGTTCAGCACAAGCAGATTATCTTCACTGGCACCTGACCGACACCACTGCCACTGATGAACACTCAGCAGTGACTCAGGGAACACAAATTACATCCTTATTCCATTGACAGGGAATTATTCTTTCAAGGCTGCATTAGATATACCAGCTCTGCTACCTACACTGTGGCAGCGATGCAGTGCAAACAAAGACAGTCACAACAGTAGAGCCTGCGTAGCTATGTCATGCATATACTGTAGTTACAAAAGAACTTCCTGTTGCTATATGTCTTAAGAAACCTACACAGGACAAACATTTGGAAAACATGACATCTATCTTTACAAAATGATTGATTTGGTAGTTTTTAAATTATTTTAAAAAAAACTGGTTTATTTTTTTTTCTCTCTTTATGGATGTATGTGCATGGGTGGTCAGCAGGGGCGCTCCAAAAATTTCTGGGCCCCATGCAAAAGCCACATTTTTGGGCCCATGTCACAAAGTCACATGTGGCCATATTAATTGAGGCTGGAAAGTTTCACAAAATGATGTCTAGGTTCTAAATCTGAATCACCACTCAGGGCTACTAGCTATGTAGCAACAAATCATGGCTGATCTGTTCAAACAGGGCTCCTCCCAACCTGTCAGTCATCACATGTGCAGGTGTGGTTGGAGCATCAGTTGATGGGAATAGATTAGAATTAGAAATTGCATTGGAAGAAGAGATTTTTTTGTTTGTTTTTGCATGAAAAAACTCTGTTCAAGACCATTTACGAAAAGGGGGAGTAAGCAGGGGGGCCCATCTAAGGGCCCATTCTGATTTCATTGACCCACAAGTCAGTTTGCAATCTGATTTGTTTTGCTAAGTATCCATATTAAATTAGTCTCAGTGGTCAGTGGTCAGTGCCATCCCCCTTCCTTCATGAAAGTGCCAATGGAATGTCAACAAGCCTTCAGCGTATATAGCTAGTCCTTGTCAGCACCAGTGGTCTATGATAAGACGTGGCAATATCCATTCAAACCCAAAGAGGATGACAACTGTCCGCCCACGTCTTGCCTCCCTATCTCACCATCTCGCTATCGCTCATGCTCTTTAGGCTCATAGACGACAGCGTGTTAGCCAAACCAAATGGTTCACTAATGATATCATTCAGAGCTCTAGCTATCATTCACATCCCACACAGTGGCAAGCACAAACAGCAGCTCTGACTGCATCTCATCTCTGCTTCCCTCCACCACTGCAGATAACACACTCTGGAGACTAAAAGCAATTAGGAGAGAGAGGAACACCGCTCCATGTACTTGACTCAGTCTTCCCCTTTATACTTGTTTTGTTTATGTCTGAAATTCTAACATTACTAAAGGCAGAAATTCTCCGCTGCCGCCCAAGCTAGGCAATTGTGCTCCAAAAGTCAGCTGCTGCCAAAGCGGTGTTTTGAAAGACAGAGCGGGCTTCCCAGCCGTTTACACAGAAGGCTGTGAAAAGTCGACTGTGGTTTTTGATTGGCCCAAGTGAGAGCTGAAGTGTTGGGTAATGGGAAGACTGTGGAGCTCTTGACTCAGTAATTGGACAGTGACGTGCTGAGTTGCCCTTCCGTTGCAAAAAACAATTCAGTTCGCAGCACTGTAAACTTCACTATATCTGCATTGGGGTCCATTAGTTTGAGTCCACTACCAAGAACAATTTTGGTTTTACCAAGACTGCATAATTTGTCACTAAGTAAAAAAGGATTATTTACTAATAGTTATAATTTGTCAACTTTTGGTATTCCCACTTTCTTTTGTCACAGCTTGCACTCTGGCATGTTTTTGAAGAATTTGAGAACCCACGTTTTTCCAGCACTCTTTAAGAGAATCTGTGTACCTACTGAGAATAGAGCATCTCATGATGTAAAAGTTCGCTTTGCCTTTTCCTTTTCAAATGTTCCCAAAGATGTTCAGTGGGGTTGAGGTCCGGTGACTGTGGAGGGAAAGCCATGCAAGTCAGCACTGCTTGCTCAGGCCTGGCTTAGTTTCGATGCCTGTTTGGGGTCATTGCCCTGCTGGAAAATTAATCCTCTTCCACACAACTTCAAGTCAGAAGAGATAGCATGCCTCTGCAGAAAAGAGTGGTGTTTCTCTTGGGTCAGTGAGTAGTTGATCCTGTGCAAGTCACCAACTGTGGAATCGGTGAAACATTTCCACACCTGAGTACTTCCAACATGTTTGACTGTAGGTTTTGTTGCATTAATCTCTCGTGCAGCTGTCTCCCCATAAGACTTGTTTAACTGAAACCATAAAGCTCAGTCTTTGATTCGTCTGCAAACAACTTTCTCCTAGTCTACAACTGACAAATTTTGGTGTCGTTTGGCCCATGTTAAAGAAGTAGATTTGTTTTGTCATAAAAGCAGTGGTTTGGAAACTGTTTTCTCTCCCATTAAGGCCACAGTTTGCCTGTCGTCTTTTCACTGTACTTTTACTAACTGGAGTAGAGCGTTCTTTGTTCGTTTTGTTTTGTATTTAGGATGCAGATGCTGTTCTGGCTTGTACAGATGTTAGCTTGATAAACAGGTTTTCAGATGGTGTGGTCACTCTAGGTCTGCCTGCTCTGGCTTTGGATGAAAATGGCTTGGTTTGTAAAAAAAACTCTCCAGCGAGAACTGTTCGGTCCCCTTAGAAACGTTCAATTTAGCTGCCAATTGGCGCTAGTTAGCTGGGTAGTTTATCAGCACTCAGGAGAACAATTTGCCCCTCGATCTGCTTCACTAAGCTCTTTTGATGTTATGAACAACTGGAAAATATTCTTCAGCGTAAGTCCTTTTTCCAAGGTAAAGCAGTAGCAACAACACACAGAAGACCAATAACTCAAAACTGTTATTAGTTGATTAACCCCCTGAACTCCAATTTTCCCTTACATTTCCCCTTATGTAGCTATAAAATTAGAAAAAAAAACTTTCTTTTTTTTCATTTTGTATCAAACATCGAAATTCTGTGTCTGCTGGTGGTAATGTTTCATTGAAGGTACATCACACTTATAACAAGTCAAATATTCAAAGATGTCACTGTTTTATGGTTCCTCCATTACATCAAATAGAAAATATCTAGATGTTTGTGCATCATTTTATACACATCTCCCTGTAATTCAGCAGGACATATTTGATATCTTTGGAAACTTTGGGATCTCCACTAGAATTTTAAATCAAGTGCTGTGCACAGTTGAGATGAAGAGATTAAAAACAATTCACATTGTGTATTCGAACCATACAAGTTTATATTTGTAGTTACAACAACTTGAGAAAACTTTACCAAATGGTGTGCAGACAAAATAATCAAATATACTTCAGCTTCATACTGGCATTTCTCAAAAACCTATTGAGAAATAAGTTATAAATAATGTATTTGTTTTTGATACATATTGAAAATAAACACATATTGGTGGTGGACTTTTGGACCCCAGTAAATATAAAAGCTATCTGCAAGATTTAAACAAACTCATCATTTTCTTTTAAAAATGCATTTTCTTAATATGTCTGTTTTTATATTCATTGCACATTCATTTCCTATACTATACTATGCTATGCTATGCTAAGCAGCCTCATTATATCCAAACAGAGAGCCAACTTTGGTGGCCCATGGGACTCCAAAATGGCCTCCCCTCACAAATGGTGCCATTCCCATCTCTGCCTGATTCCCCTAAGCCGGGTCTCAAGGGACCTGATGGGAGGAAAAGTAATTTTAAAAGCAATTCTTTGCTTGGAGGTACAATGGCCTTTTTTGATGGATGAGGGCTCTCCAACAATAAAAAGGTAGGACTGAAGGAGGTAATTCTTTATTAGCAGACACGTAACGAGGATTTACTCTCTTCATCTTTCCTGCTCCTGGCCCTGCATCC
>OMLF01005684.1:70111-119819 GCA_900302615.1 Holocentrus rufus | reverse complement strand
AGACCGCAATTGGTCATTGCTAATGCATCAGCAGTTTAGGGAGGACAGGGACAAACACTTGTTTTCCATATCACCGCTGTTAGGAGAGCAAGCACTGTTCTGCCTTACTGAAGCCTTACACTTAAGAGCAGTTCATAATGAGCATGCCATACCCTGCCTGACCAAGGACCATCACCACTCTCATTAAAATTCAACAGCCTGGGATCCAATCAACAAAATATGAAGCTAAATTAGCAGAGTGGAGCATTTACCATAGTGAGAGCACAATATCAGCTCTCTCATAGGATGAACACCATATGGAGTTAAGCAGTGCACTGATTAGGCAGAGGACAAGGACTACACACATGACAGGGTCCTCCACCTTGCACTCCCACCTGTCGGCACATTAGGGGGCAAAAATCAACCTGTCCTCTCTCAAATTCGTACAAAACTTTATAAGCAATATTATTTTAGCTATTTTTATAACTTAGATTACAGTATGGAATTAAACTGAAAAAGACTCAAACATGTGAATAATGTGAAAATTTAAGAAAGAGCATAAAATACTACTGGTTTGCCTGCATACACTGTTGGCATGACTGATGTCAGACATCAATGTTATGTGTCTTGACACAAAGTGGCTTGATTGTTAATACGGAGTTGAGAGGCCGTGATTGTGAAAGGGCCCTTCACTGCACTGCAGTCAATAAATCTGTGAATTTGGAGCCTCTGTGGACCTCGACGCCACCTCCACATCAATGTTGGTGGTCGAGCATGAGCAGCTGCAAACGCAGCACTCATAAAGAACGCGGCGAGTCTGTGCAGAGGGGACAACAACCCCAACTCACGCCTCATCATGTAGTCCAGCTCCATTCGATAAATGCACTGCACAAACTGAACACATCAATGCCCTTGTTGGACACCTCACTTTCTGTTCAGTGGTCCACAGTAAATATCAGTCTGGAATATCACTTTTCTTTCTGTATCTGAGTACTGAGACAGAGAGCGCTTCCACAGAGGAGCAAAGAACCTCACACAGAGAGGTAAAAACCAAGAGGGCTAAGGGGCAAGCAGTCTGTCAACAAGAGCTGTCTTTTGCCTCAATATTTCTGAGTGATGCCACAAACATGAGCGATAATCTGTCTCAGCTGATTGGAAGCCATTAGCTCCCCGTAGGCAGACAATGCAGCGGAAAGAAAGATACCAGGAAGGAAATTGAAACTAATAGGGCTGCACAGCACTGGGATCGCAGGTATGCTGTGATGGCTGAATTAATGGACCAGCAATTTTGCAGTGAAGCAAGAATGCCTACTCAAACAAATACAGTGAAAGCAAAAAAAAAAAACAAAAAAAAAAACAGATGAATAACCAAGGAAATGGTGAGGGTCATTTTATAGAGTGAATACAAAACAAAATCTTCCAGCGCACCGCCTGTCCTCGCTGTTTTAGTGAGCTAATTATGTGAATGTTTATGTGAGTATGGAGCCATTTGGAAATGTCATGAGTTGTAACTACTGTGAAAATAAAATTACACATACTCAAACTATCTATTTCAAAACTTTGCTATGTCCTCATTTAGAAGGGGCGCACTCGAGCATCCAAGCCAGATTCTTCATCCGCCGCTGTGATGAGGGATGGACCCCTATGGCCCCTTGACTCAGGAGCCAGTGCAAATCTCTTTCTCTCTCTCTCTCTCTCTCTCTCGCTCTCTCTCCAAGCGCTGTTCTGTCCCTTTAGGCTGCACTCAGACTTAGCTAGTAATTACACATGGCATCCTGGGAGTTCTGGCATGTATAATTACTGGCGAGGATAAGCAGCCTGCTGGAGGCTGGAGGCAGGACACTGTTTTCCTTTACCACAGTTGTGGAGCTGGTTCACCACTCCATGGCCAGCTGAACACAGCATGGCACTCCTCCAGCCAGAAGTCACAGAACAGGAAGACGAGATAATCTCCCCTAATCGGAGATATGAATGAAGTTCTCCCTGGCTTATTCTGTTCTCCACCAATCTTCATCTCTCTTCCTGCACGGTCTCCCCTCCCTTTGAAGTCGCTCGTATAAATATTAGGCCATGCAATCAAGTCGCCTGCTTCCAACACCATAACACAGGGTGAGGAGATGATATGTCACAGGATTGATGTGATACTATAAATATGATAATAACGATAAACGTATAGAGCACTTTTCTTAACACATTCCAAAGTGCTCTACAAGAATAAAATAAAATAGACAATATAATACATTTAAAATACAATTAAAGCCATTCTTTATAATCTCGTTTCACTGTCTAAAATGCCTGCTGCCGACGCAATTTGTGAAAAATGATCAAACAAGTATTCAAAATCCTATCCCTCAGATTCATCATAAAAAAATATGCTTATGTGAGAGACATCCACAGTTATACTCCAGGAAATAAAGAGGACTTTCTCCATTTAATAGTCTGCCTGTCATCACCTACTCCTCTTGTTTTGCAGCATCACTTTACCCTACAGAGAAGTCCATAAACTATAATGGGGTATTATACTATAGGGAAAGCCCATGTGTCCACAGTCTTTGCATGATACTGACTCCAACACCTGTGGGACCACACTTCAGAGTATCAGCATATTCATTTCTCATTTTACATCCCCTTTAAAAGTAGCAACTCCTTGCCAAGAGCCCCCCTTTCATGTTGTTGCCGTCGATAGACAGACAAGCAGCAGTAAAATGCTAATAAATTTGACTGGGAGTGCAGTGATGCTAGGCGCTCTGATCTGAAATTCCGATTGATGAATTGGAGCACCGTGAGGCTCTCAAGGTGAGTCAGACTCCTACCAATTTATACTCCTCTTCCAAGGCAGTTTCACACCTCGCCTCATCTCTCACTGCCACTCCCATACACGTCTACGCATGACATTTCATTTTCTCCTGTTTGTCATGGGAAGCCATGAGCGGGATTTGCTTCAGAAGCTAAAACAAACTGGGAATTCAGTGGATGAGGGGATGAATCAAACAGCAGCTCTAGTTTAGCCACTATAAAACACATGTTCTCAGTGTCAGAGGCAGCTAAGTATGCAGTTCTACCTACTTTGGACAGCCTTTGATCAGATACCCTCTGTAGACTCCATGAAGCATAATGGTTGAAGAATTGGTCTCACCGTGAATTTGCACTGCCTACTAATTCCACCTCGCAAGTGTAATGACATTCACCCTGATCCTTCTTGCTCTGCAAAGGTGTATTGTTTTAGCCATCATGACCGGTCTGGTCTGAGCGTTCATCCCTGGCTGCTCTCTGTGAAGACTTGATTGTTTGTCCTGTTGAGCTGCCACGCAGGCAGACAAAAAGACCATGGATTTCTTTTCCCCTTGACATTCTGCGCCACAAAGGACATTATTCAATCAATGAATTCATTGATTTGATCCCTGTGGCTGATCAAAAGTTTATTTGTGTCACTGAGATGTCTGAAGATAATGACATCTGAAATACCAATGTCCTGCTAGACCTAGGCCTGAGGTTCTGCTGCTTTTATCAACCAGATCATCCTGAAGAGAAGTGTCCGATGGCCTGGATCTGTTTCCACTGCCCTGCTGGTTGCCTCTACTCTAGACGCTAGACTGTAAAAGCCCCGAGGCCAATGTGGTGATAAGAAAACAGCATTACAACAATTGAAACAGCTTATAAAAATATTTGCACATGCACACACCCAAAAACAAATTTATTCATGCTTAATGTGCGTGTGTAGGCGTAGAGGAGCAACTAGATCTAGTGCTAATTGGCTATTTGGGTGCTGCCTGTAATTCCCTTGAAGGTGGAGGTGACGATGTCAAACACCTCCCTCACCTTTACAGACCGGTGAAATCAAACAAAGTTTACAACAGCCCAAAGGATAGAGCTGTCTGACTCACCAAATACATATTTAGCCAGCTAATTAAAGCCTTCTTAGACACATTCTGTGATTACTCTGATCGGTTTGCGGTTCGGTGTAGTGCAATATTTTTCGCTTTGGGCCCCCCTGCACCGAGACCCTGCTGGTTTTCATTCTAAACACCCATGCGGGTATTATTTTATACCCGCGATGCAAGTTGAATGCAATTTACCTAAATGGTAGGATAGAAAACCAGCAGTTCACTGGGTCCTGGGAGCCAGGACTTAAAACCATTAGTGCAGTGTGAAAATAAACACTTTAAACACTGCCACCTGGGCAGCTTTGGAACTGTCATATTCCATAAAAATACAGTGAAACTCCATTTTTGACTAAATAAATTACACTTGGCTGTGTCACATTACTCTTTGGTGTGGTAAATAATGCAGGATGACGATCAGTGTGTGGATACTGGTTTTCAGGATGCTCCTGCCTCCCATACAGGCTCCAACTACAATGCTAATTCTGCCATCTAGTGGCTTTCAATGTACAGCAAGCAGACGGCAATGTGAGTTTTTAAGTCCCAGTCCTCAGAATATGAAGTACTGCTGGTTTTCTATCCTACCAAGTTGTTAATTTTAGTGTAAGATTGCTCCTGTTTTCAGTGTAAAACACTTCCTGGTTAGATGGCTAAAATGAAAACCAGCAGGGCTCTGGGTTCTGAGGACCAGGACTGAAAACCACTGACCTAAGATAATCACTATACATATATTACACATGAGGTGACATTAAATACATAATGACAGGTTTACATTAAAACACAGCTCTATTAGAAAGCCTATGAAACCACACACCATCAAACACACTGAGATGAAAGGCTGTGGGCAGAAAGAAAAAAATGCATCGCAGGACGGCCGTAAGTCTCAATTAATGTGTCTATTAATTGAGCACTTTTGAGGACATAAAACGCTGGCAGTATTTTGGAGAGCGTTAGTTGCTGATTAGTGGTCAGCAGTGAGCTCAGGTCTAAACATAGCAAGTTTTAAAGTCCACTGTAAATCAGGCTAAAGTAGAAAGGGAAGTCAACCTCATAAGGCCGTAAACTCCTTTCAAGTTTAATTTCTCAGGAGGGTTTCTCAGCAAAACAACACTGTCAATAAATCACAGAACACTCACTGAAGCAGAACATCAGAGTTTGGGGTTGCGTCACGCGGAATCTAAAAGTAATATCACAATACGAAAGTAAAAACTAGAAATTACACAACAGCCAAAGTTCAGCCACATGGCGTCTTTTCACACGTAAAGTCACATTTTCAGTTTCCTTGCGTGGTTGGTTCATGAGTAATCACAGTGCTCACTGGCTCTTTGGCCTTTGTAAACTAAACTCTTAACTCAAGGTCCACCAATTCTCATGTCATATACCAAAAATGGAACACAGTAAAAGGTTATGACTTAATTTCCCGAAAAGTCCAGTCCTGAGTGGAGTCTGAGACCAACTGTTTTCTATTATCACCCCACTATTAGCTCTGTTTATTGGAGTGGAGACAAACCGACTTGACTGGGTCCTTTAGATATAAGAGCCTGACAGAGAATGGGTTTTGTATCTCTTGAAACTACAAATTGCTTACATAATATGTGTTGTTTGTAAAGACTGGGACAAAATAGTAATAAAACATGACATATGACCTCTGATATCTGATAACCACAGGGAGGTCAGAGGTCCATAATTTGTTGCAGCACAAGATTACCATGTAACAGCAGAGAAAGACAGCCGAACAGAGCCTTTAGGTTCCCATCATGCATGACGGCATGGTGGTTTCACAGACCTCTTGACATCCTAATGGCTCCTTACTGCCCGATCCAGGCTCTCCATGAGCCCTCACACCAGCAGAAAAGTTCTATTTGCTCTTCAATAGGCCTTTTGCCACAACTTTCCACTGGTATGACTCACAGTCAGGGTTTCCGCTGAAACCCTTTACTTAAAAAAGAACAGCCTGCCATGGGGGAAAATGGCAGGGGGTGACACATAGACAAACGCAGCAGTCCAAATGTACCATATTCTTTAGTCCTCATAAATTAGCATTAGGCTGAGCGGCTAGGCATGGCTGAGTGCTGTAAATGCCTTTGGAATAACTCCCAGCCTGACAGGCATCCAACAATCTTATATCTGTAACAGAAGCCATAAAAGACAGATGGAATTAATTATCTAAAATACTCAATGGGTGGCCCAACACTATAGCCTGTGCCCCTTTTCAACGACACACAGTGGGTCACAGTGCGGCCTGACCTGATGTGCCAAAGCCTCTATTTAACCATATGGTTTGTCAGATGGCCTATCTCACCCTACCATGACAAAATGAGCACTCGAATGTCAGTAGAGCTGATATTACACAATAAGCCAACACCTCTTATCATAAAAGTCCAACTGTTACTGCCATGTGACACTAGATAAACAAACACATAAGCTAGATAACACATAAAAGTGATATTCGGCCTATCTGAAATTTTACAAGGCAGCAATCAATTACACACTGCCAACCTCTTCAACCAGCTGGCCTATGGCTTGACCACATGACTCTCTCCTCTGTCATTGGTCTGCTGGCTGGCTGTATTGCACCCTTATCCTGGGGATCTGGGGAAACATTCACATCTAACAAGCAGCCGTTGTGCAGCCATGGCTTGTTGACTAAACACAACTCTTGTGACGAGTGGCGGAATGAGGAACTAAAGCAGCAGACAACCATAGATCCCAGCTGGGGAATGACCCATTTATCCAAAATTTTATTCTACAGTGGGACAACGGCGAAATCGGACCCCTGCTTCTAGCTATAGCGGATCGTGACCGATGATAGGCCAGCTTTAATGTCATTCCGTACCCATTCACACAAGACAAAACAGTCTCTTTTCAGACGACTGTCAGTTCTCTCTGAGCCCCTATGGGAAGGCTGTGCTCGTCCATACACTCCTGCTTCCAGTTACCATCTTTGAGTCATATGCAGACAAATGCCAGCGTGCCCCGCAGCCACAGATGAGCGGAAAAAATATCAACAGCGCAACGTGGCATTGAACAGCTGACTGGTTTCATCATTCAGACCCAGCTCCTACAAAAGGCTGCCTGTAAATTAACCCCTTGAGCCATGCATGGTGAATTAGCTCACTTCTAGCACAGAATCACACCTAGTTTGCACTGATTACACTTCCGTAAGATGTGGCCGAGACGCTGAAAGGCATTCCATAAATTAATCGCAAAATATGTATCTAAAAAATGACTGTATAATATCAACTTTAACGTGACCTTTTAGATTCTGATTTCCTTTATTCGTGTTACTTCCCTGAGTCAGCAGGTCACATAAAAATGTCCTCTCTCGCGGTGGTGGTGTTATCAGCAAACAAAAGTACAGGGGATTATATGTGTTGTATGTCATGGGGTAAACTGTTAGAGACTCAGAGTTATAATTTGCTGCTGTCTTACTGTGTAATTACTGCAAAGCAGACTAAACAGGGCTTGGTGCACTGGGGTCTCACCTGCTTGGGGTCATCGTAGTAGACCGCGATGGTGCGCAGCTTTGGCCCAATGCTGCAGGTCTCTGTGTAGGCTTCACCGCAGTCCTTGTACGGTCCCTCTCTGAACTTATAGGCAATGGTGACATTCTTTATAGGAGGTGACCCAGTCTTTATAACGATTTCGGACATAAGTCCAGAGTACAGGAGGAACACCGCCAAGGTAACAATCAAACATACTATGATAATAACTATCAAAAGTAAAAGAATAAAGTCAGACATCGTTTCTCAGCGCGTGAGTGCTGCAGTTAATTCAATTTGCAAAATCTGTGAAGCCTCCACGTCCTCCTCCGGGGTTAAGGTAGACCGAGATGTGCTCCTGCAGGTTTCGGTTGCGGATCGAAACGTTAACACAGTCAGCGTGGGGATACAGGAGACAGTATTAAATGTGTTTGTCACTGTGGTGATGACCTGACACAGTGTCCTGTGGCAGGTTATGATAAACACTCGTTCACGTTGGCAGAGGAGCCAAACCGTTTGTTTATTTCCCGAAACAGTGGAACATGCTTCCCGGATAAACCATTCCGATCTGAAAAAGGGGGAATCTGTAAACGGTTTTTATTTGGCCAGCTTCAAATCACTCAAATGAATTACACAGTTTAGAGTAAAATATATTTATTGTGAGACTGTGTGATTTAAGTATTGTTTTTTTCTGATCTATGCAAACTACAAAGCGAGTGAACATGAATAGCAAAGAGATCCCCCACCACACACGTTGGTTCAAACCAGAAGACAGGTACGAAGAGGATGCAGCTATGTACACACACACACACACACACACACACACACACACACAAACAAAACTGCCAGTGTCTCTTTGTTCTCTTGAACAGTAATGATTTCTGTCACTGATTCCGTGCAGTATGATTGCCGTCAACAGGCAGTCTAGGATAAATAATAATAGGCCTAATAATAATAAATGATAAGGGGTGTCAGTGGTGCCATCTTTCAATGCAGGTGTCAAGTGGTGTGTCCGTGTGTAACTTTTATGCAGGAGGAATATTGCAAATTACGTGACTGGGCCAATTTGTCCAAATGGGCTAGCTCTGATTTAGCAAAAAATAATAATAATAATAATAAAAATAATCAAGAACTTAAAAAAAAGATTCTTCCTGTCATTTTCTTGTAGAGTTTACTTTTTCTTGCTCAAGCTTGTAGGAGAGATTTGAAGCTGGTTGTTAATTCAGATGTTCACACTGATACTGACAAATAAATGAATAAACAGAAGTAAATAAATAAAAAGTCTGCAAAGGTTGGTTAAGGTTTCTGAACATCAGGAATTTCTAAGTGAATATGAAAAGGCTTTACTGAGTAGAAATCTAAACTGAATATTTTTTGGCACCCTGTGGTTCATTACTTGTTCAACCCACAGGATTGAATCAAATCAAATCAAAGCTGCCACAATCACAGACACTTAAATCTATCAATCAATTTTCAATTCAATTCTTGATTTGAAATGCACATCATGTGCGCAAGGCATTACAGAGGCTGCACATGTGGCGCTGAGTTCAGAGGAAGCTCTTCATTCAGACTGGATTGCTGCAAGTTCATGATCTGGCACTTCTTTTAAAAATATAACTGGATAAATATTACACCACAAGTTAAAGGGACACTCTTCCACTGGGCTATGGGGCCTGACTGCACTTCCAGAACTGCAGATTTTCATTCCAACCCAGCAATGCAACTGTGCACAAAAGAAAAGCATGACTGTCAGGGGAGAAGTAGACAAGTGTGTGAGCAGAATACAAACCTAAAACTCAGAGTGCCGTAACATTCAATAGGAATATGAGCTGAATTACCTGCGGTCTGGACATCATCCTAAAACAGATCAGTGCAAATATTGAAGATAGCCTATAATTTAGCTTGTAAGTGTGTGCGCTACGTAAATGATGTGGTGCACACATGTTGAGGAAGGAGGAGCAAAGGTGTGGGAGAGGTGCTCAATCAAGTTCAGAGCCATAACAATGTTTTTTTCACTGTTGGCCAACAAGGGGAATTCTGAACACCAGTCAAGGAGTGGCCCTTTATTGTTATGCAGAAAATAAACATTAATCAGGGCAGACAGTCTTATGCAACATATACATGAACACAAAGTGGCTGTACAGGTATGCTGCCTCATCCTTTGGTGCTCATTATGATGGGGGAGAATGTTCCTGATGTGCTCCCCCTATTTTACCTGATAGTTTTAAGTTGGTATTGATGATTAGTCACCTAGGACATGGTGTCAGAAAGCAATTCCCCATTTTACAGGGACAAGCTGCTTTTTACAATTCACAAAAGTTGAATCTTTTTCCAGCACTTCATGAGGTAGAGGATGGTAACAGAGCTAATGGAGGGCGAAGAGACATTGCAAATCAGTGGTTTGATTTTTGTCATCAGAGCTGAGGCAAAGCAATTTAAAATCCTTTATTTTGGGGCACTGAGAAGCTGACGAGCATCATGATCACATACTGAACAACATTTTGAGCAGTTCAGTCCCAGACATGCCATTTTAAAAGCAATGTTCCACTCTAGACTGCAGCACACAAGTGAGTTGAAGCCCTAATCAGACCATTGCATCAGGAACAGAATGAGGGATCAATCTAAAATCTATCTTAGACAATACCAGTGCAATGCGACCTCACATCGCATATAGCTGTGGGCATGGCTCTCAGAGTTAGAGAGGACTCAAAATGCAGCGGAGGCAGTCAACGGAGCACGTAGAGGAGCTGGAATCACTCAAGTGTAAAGGGTGAGCTAAGGGCAACAGGAATTGTCAGTGCAAGCAGAGCAATGACAGCAACAAGTGAACAACATATGTGTGGAGCTACACCAAAACAGACCAGTGTCCAGATAAAGGTAAGAGACGCATGAAATGTAAGAAATGGGACAGTGTGCTGCTGATATCTGATCAATCAGTGCAAGAGGAAAGTAAAAAAAAAAAGATCCAATATTTTTGCATTTATTAACAAAGGACAAATCTCTTTATACAGTATTAGCTGATGATGAGCCACTATGGTGAGACGTGAAAAACCTTAATGAAACTGCCAACCCAGAGAAGTCGATTCCAGCCATTATAGATAACCTACTTCCTAAACTGGTCAGCTGCTTTGTCTTTTCCAGCTTAAATGCTGAGGAAAGATTCTGGCAGACTCCTTAAGGATTCCTGTATCACCATCTTCATCACACCCCTAGGAGGTTACTGTTTCATAAAGTTATGCCTCTCAGCATCAACTTCAGCTCCAGAGATAGATGTCAGAGCATTTGCATAGGGCATCACTGTACATAGATGACATTTTAGCGGTAGGAGTGTGTGGGAACATGAAGCCAGACTTTAAAGAGAGATGACACAATTCATGACTCAGGGCTTAACAAAGATAAGTGCAAGCTATGCCAGGCTACACAGCTGGAATTCCTCGGGCTTATGATAAGCCAGCCCAGCACAAGCTACTGCCATTACCGAACACAGAGAGCAGAGCTGAATTGTCTGCTGGGAATTGTAAACTACATTGGTCCTTACCTATCCAACCTCTTTGACCAACACAGCCCAGTCGCCAGCGGATATGGTCTCAGTATTTCTCCAAAACCACTGTGGCTTATTGATCCTTAAGCTATTCTGTTCAAAGACCTTAAGTGAAACTGAACAATGATATGCCCATACAGAGAATGCTGGTGTACGAGCATCTGAGCACTTCTACAGGTCAGATTTACACGAGCTCATCACAGACCACAAGGCCATTGTTACAAGACGCCTCTTCACTGCCAGCAGTTACTCATCACATCAGGCTGATGGGGCTGATGAGGGTCAATGCAGCAGCTGTCTATGGAGCAGGAAAAAGTTAGTCATGGTGGATGTAGCTTATAAACAAAAAAGGGGATTTTAAAATTTTATTTTTCCATGATTGCCAAATCTTCTGAGCTACCTTCACATAGAGTTCCTGCGGACCATGGTAAATATAAATGGAAAAACTAATTAATTATTGTGTTAGTTATTTACTCAACCTGTCAAGAAGTGTTTCAGACTGTTATTGTCAAGCAGAAAAAGTGTCTTGAGATTTGGGATTCCAGAGATTTTTCTGACCATGGGCCACAGTTCTCTGCTAGAACATCCCACGCCGTGGTTGGAGAATATGATTTTGAACTCGTCACATCAGCACCGCAGTACATTAACAGCACGGCGGAGTACGCTGTCAAAGCTGCTGAGTTAAATCTCATAGAGGACGACACTTGCCTGCCTCGCTTGAGCAAATGCTTGACCCCTACAGAACCAACACAAGAGCTCAACAAAAATCCTGACAGGCAGGAATATCTAGAGGACTTCTGCCAAACATGAGAGGGCCTGGGTTTTATTACGCCCCGGGCCCTTTGCTGCAGGTCATCCCCTCTCCCTGCCGTGGCTTTTGTGTCCCTTTCCACTGTACCTGTCCAATAAAGCAGAGATGCCCCTCAAAATAATTTTAAATGAAGGACAATTATAAAGCTACAGTCCTAGGTTATACAACCAGAAGGCACTCTGTTATGCCACTTCTACCGCTCATATCAGGTGCTGGAAGAGGTTTACCCCACCCCACCTGGACCCCAAAGACTTTTTAGGGAGGGTCTGAGAAAAAAAATTGCAGCTCAGTGTCCAATTCTTCTGTCAATATTCCTGTTAAATAGATTTGGGATTTAAAGTTGCGGCAAAATAATCTCTCATCCCAAAAGGGTCATTGGCAGTCTACCCAAAACCCTATGGTTGGTTCTGTTCAGTACATTGAAATGATAAGGTGTTAATCTTGAAATAAAACACAAAAATATCAGACTGGGTAAAATAAAAATGAGGGAAAGGAGGGATTGAGAAGGAGGCATTTTGTTACTGTGGTGTAAAGTAGTAAGTGTTAAATAAAGAGCCACATTGAGGCTGTGCAGGATGTCTGTGCAAGAAGCCCCAGCGTCTCCAATGCGCCCCGTGGGCCATGACGCATGACAGTTTGGGCCATAACACATCATTATGCACAACCATTGCAAGCTCTTTTATAACCCTGTGACAATCAATCCAAGTCTTTAATGCCTTGAATTCGTCACAATTAACTGGGACACACCGCTTATGAATGCATAATTAAATTTTGTTGCAAATGGGCAATGTTTTTTAGGCAAATTAGGTGACTGTTAGACCAAAGGAACAGAAAATGGTCAGGATATTCCACAGTCTTATTATTGCAAATCTGTGTTAAATGTGTGTGAATGCATGCATAAGTGCATTTTGCTGCTTTTCCATCAGTCACATTTTCTCAGTGTGTCCAAAATGTATGTGCATATTAGTAACATTCATATAACATTCTGCAGAGGTATGCAGATTCTCACAAAGCTTTTTCAATCTCAACTTTTGCATGGAAAGTTGCGTGTATATTTTTGAAGCTGTTTTTTGTGAACGCATTGTTTATATGTGATGCCCCAGGATACACAGGATAGAGTGGCAATGAGATCCTTCACCTTCATTCTGAACCTCACTTTGATCAGTGCTGTTCTCTTTTATGTGGGTAGTCAGGATCAGAGATCCCAAAGTTTTTGTCCTGCGGTGTTCTTTTCCCAGGTTTCACTACTGTTCACTTGTTTTGGGTGTATTGTGAAAACAAAAGGCAGAGAATAATCTTTAAGACCCCAAAATATATACAACAAGTTTTATTTTTTAATATATATCATTAGAAGCATGTGCTCATGCAAATGGCTGTGAAAAAAAGACTTTTGTAAACAACTGATATTTATTACACATAAATATTTGGTGAACTGGCATACTTAAGTTTTCATTTCATACATTTTTTAATTCATTTCAGTATTAAAACTGATGGTTGTCAGTTTTCTGTAATCTGTCTCAAAGATCTTTGTGGTAGTGGGATGGGGGTTGTTGTATTTAGGTGATAATCCATCTGAAATACTTAATCAGGTGTCAAAAGAAACTAAAATGTAGTCTGAAATACATTAAGCCCACTAACCAGATTCAAATCTATTAACTGTATATTTTTATATTATATAATTTGTCACAACACAAACTATTTTAAAGCAGCTAATTATTAGGCATACTTTATTTTTAAAAGAACGGATAAAACCTCTATAACTGCACAAACACATCTTATGAGATTTTTTTATACACGCTTCCAGATTTATGAATCAGCACCACACAGGAATACAAGAAATGAAATAAAAATGCTGGCATTGCTCATCCTTTACCTTCATCTTGCAAACTGAAAAGCCGACTTTGACACTTCAGACTTCAAAAGGTGATGCTTAGTTTTCAGGGTGTGAACCACTTGGAAAAGTTCGAAATTATAAACCAACAGTTTATTGTTCTCAAGGAAGTGTTAGTCAGACTCATCTGTGCTATCATCATCTTGATCCCTATCTTCCTCTCTGTTAACCGTCTTGCTTCCTTCAGAATCGCTCTCCTGGGCCTGGAGAAAAAAAAAACACATAAGAGACATTAGGCAACCTCGCACGCTAAAGCTTTGATCTTCAAAAGCACCGAGGAAGAAGTTCTGAGAAGTGCAGGAACGAACAGCACTGTAAAAGAACCAAAAGAACCCAAGGTCTTTGAACTGTCACTGTAACAAATGACAGTTTCCCTGTAAACTGTTATCAGCCAGTAATTATTAGCTCGCAACAGAAACTTACAAGTTATCTTATCAGTCCACTGCACCACAGCAGCCCTCCAAAGTTTTCGGCTGCCTGTTAACTCACATGTTTTATGATTCACACTTCTCAAATTACTGAGAGACTCAGCAGCAGTGGAAGGAGGTTGGGTGCCTGATGCCACGATGGTATTAACACTGCACACTGCTTTTCCCTGAATGAAAAATCAACAACCTCGTGTGGAGAATTCAATTTACACCCTTAGTCCATTTCAATAAAAATAGAGTTCTGTGATGCTACAAAGGATGCTGCAGAACAGTGAAAGATTTTTTTTCCCCAGGTGAAATATTTTTTAGCCTCCTATAGTGTTTTTAGTCCATTTCAAGCTTTGTTTGAATTATTGGCAAAATCAGTGAAGATTATGCAAAAGTGTTGGTCACATTTTCTAAAAATGTTCAAGGACAAAAGACAAAATTACAGAAATCATGGTTTGCATTTTCCAGATAAATACTATCTTCAGTCAATATAGATTAATATGCAGGTCCCCACCACTTCTGTACATAAACTGATACATACAGTAAAATATTCAAATGGCATCAAATTTCCCTGCAGCCAACACGGCTCCTGCATCAGATGTGAGTATACAGTTTCTTTAGGACTTCTCACAATGGCAGGTACCTCATCATCTGTCTGTTGCTCAGGCTGCTCTGGACCTTCCTCCTCCTCCTCCTCATCCTCACTTCCTTGTGACCGCTGAGAAAGAATCTCCTGACCCTGCAGCAAGGAGACATCATGCTTCAAAGACCACGGCTCCAGAATGAACACGGTGACATGAATACAGATTGAATTTTCAAGGAACTACTTGATTCTTACATGTATATGGACTGGGACACACACACACACACACACAGTTACTTTTGTGAGGCCAATCAGCAGGCAGATTTTGTACCTTTAGGTCACGGTTCTTCAGGTTCCCCATCCAAAACGCCTCCTGACAGTTGTTGAGTGTCAACATGACCTTCACTCTGTAAACAAACAGCTCCAGGCTCTTCTTCAAGGCTGGCACATGGTTGGTCAGACTTGTGTCCTGACGAATCTGAGCAGCACAAAGAAATGAGCTATTTACAGCAAGGCTGGAATTTCCATGGATTATTTTCAGGATTTATACTAGTTCCATTTCAAGATCTGATACCAGAACTTAATATTTCTTTCTTTCTTACTGTTTTAAAGGTTTAGATTACTGTTCAATATGATGAGTGCTAATAGTGACTTCGTATGTGGTCTCATATGTCTTCCAGTGCTATGCAACTTCCACATGTCAGTTACCCACTAAAAGTTAATTTCTTCCATGCCCCAACTTGTCAACTTTCTTCCCATCAGGACAACCTGATCGGAAGAAAGTTGTGTAATCACCAATTTTCATGACTACACCTGAAATGGGACATACGATACGCCTGTCCAAATTCCAGCCTCTTTTTAACAGCTTATCACAACACCACATGCTCAGTTGGCACTGTATTTGTTCAGTGGTGATTAGGCCTGACCTTCTACCACTGAACAAAGTTTTGGAAAAACTGGCAGGAAATGAGCTCTCTGGTGCCCCATGTTGTTTGATTGCAGCATTAATGAAGTGTTTACCTTTTCTTATGTCTGTTGATAGGCACACAGTAACATTGATCCTTTAAGAAGTTATTCAGTTTTACTGAGAAGCCACATCTGTCATCCACCCAAAAACACCCTTAAGTGCACTGGGACCAAACAACAGTTCTTTTTGATTTTCCAAAGCTTGTGAAGCTTTTTGTGCAGCTCAGTTTTAAAGACGTGTAATTTGGACAGATTTCAGATCAGCATGGGACGTCCAAAGTAACTGAGTGATAAAGACATTACATTTTCTCTCCTTATTACTAGCAGTGACATTACACAAATAACTATGAAAATAATAAACCTGTAGTCTGTTAGCTTTTGCATCAGTGAGCGCAGAGAGCACATAAAAGCAGATCTATTCACTGCCAAAGACAAAATATGCACCTGAATACATGAGTTTGTCTTCACTAGCTTATTTCACTTTGACTCAGAGACATATTAAGCAATGAGCTGTAAGTGTCATGGTACTGCAGCTACCTTTGAATGTCCACATGTGAGGGAGCTGTTGCTTTTAGTCAACCATCACCTCATCTGCATAACGGCTAGATCCTCTTTTATGTACTCTAAAGGGGGTTTTATAAACTCCCTGACTGGCAGTTTTTGCATCAGTGTGTGCACAAAAATGACAACAAAGCATATCTATTCACTGATGAACACAAAAAGTATATTACCCTGTGATGCATATTTCATGAATCATTTCTGAACATATGAGTTGTTATTCAAACCCAGAGAGATACTCAGGGATGAGCTATAAGCGTTATGGTGACTGTAGCTACCTTTGAATGTCCACACATGTGGTGGAGCTGCCTGGTGCTGAGCTGGAAGGTCTTCAGCAGGCTCTGCACATCCTCCTGACAGAGACATTGTATCACACACAGTCAGCCCACTTGGAGCACTTCATTTTGGATTCATTTACAAAACAGACAGGATGTTTTTGTATGCTCAGCCATGCTTCTGTGGAATCTTGTGCAATCCTGCTTGATTGATTAGATTGGTATGAGAAGCAGCAGCAGAAACAGAGGCGAACATTTATGAAGCAGGACGTGAATGAATTTGGTCAGAAATAAATATGAAAGTTGTTATTTGTATTTTGGGATTTCTGAAAGCTTTTTTATCATATATTATTACAATGACTTTCTCAAGGTATTAGGCTTGTGCATTCAAATACAGTCTGACTAAATAAGGAAAACTATTTCCATTTCATTGATAAGATAAACACGAGTGGTCTGCTCATTGGCCCGTAGTTTAAGAAAACGGAAAATGACCTCAAGAAAAATGTGACTGCAGTTGTTTACTGTTTCAGAAGTAACATGAAAGTCAGTGAACTGCACAGGAATGCTTCCTAGTTTCCCTGCACCACTAATTTCAGCTGCAGCATGACGTCCAGCTTTTTACCACGTTTACTGGATGTTGACATGGGCTGGACCACAATCAATGTAAGAATACAGTCCATGGGAGATAAGGTTTGCAGCACACTTGAAATTAATGGACCCACTTGTCTCAGTTCATTCATTACATACTTCACCAAAGTACAGTCATGTTTGCGGTGTAAGTGTATTAGCTGAGAAAATATTTGGTTTGTACCTTGTGCTTTTTGAAACTGTAGTCCAGCAGCGGCATCCCTAACTTCAGGAAAGACTCGAGGAAGAGACGTCCATACTAACAACGACAGCGTTTAAAACAGTTAACACAGTGTCACAGTGGGAACAGCTGAATATGTAATCTGCTCTGACATGCACTGCCAACTCACCTTAAGGCACACATTGAGCACCGACCTCGTGTCAAACACCTGTGGGGAGACATGGAGAAGACACGTGGGTGAGCACCGGCACACAAACAAAAACCTAACACACACACACACACCGCTGGAGCAAGCAGATGTGCTGATCTCACCAAGATATGAGGAAAAACAGGACATTTAACAAGACAATAAAAATATTTGTTAAACTATGCTTTCTATTTTCCCCCATCTGTTTCACAAACAAACTAATTACTTTTTCCACTGGTCTAACACTTCGCTGGATGCTAGAGATGGGTTAGGTCAACAGTCATAATCGGTTCATCGGGCATTCACAGCTTTTTGATCATATTAACAGGTGATGTACCTTAACGAGGTTGACCAGGATGTGAAAGTCTCTGACAGCCAGGTTCCATGTCAGCAGCTTCTCACTTTGAGCCTGGAAAAGGGAAATGTATCCCAGAATTCAAACCCACACAAAACGATATGACCTTGCTTATATGACTGACTCGGGAACAGAGAGCGCAGAGGAGAATCAAATGTTCAGAAAATAATAATGTATTGAATTTCAAACCCAAGCCTGAAATAGATGAGCACACTGCATCCACATTCAAAATGCTCTGCAAAGTCAAATTTTCAGCCAGAAAATTTATATGCTGCATGTACCAGAGAAACATAACAAAATATATAGTTATAGTATGTTTGTAGGATTGGTTTGCAGCTTGTAAAAAATTAGGTTTAACTGTACAATGTAAGTCCATGCACATGCACTCTACAGTGCGACCCCTAGTGGTTTACCTCTGAACTGTCACTGTTTCTGCCAGCTGGAATCTTCTTTACAGCTTTCTCCAGCTCTACCATCATCACTTTGTAGAAGACCAGAAACGTCTGCCTGATGAAACAGAAAGTGAGGGAAGAGTGAAACATAAATTAGCAACGATAGAGCTGAACTGGTTGGTTACCATGATTATGATTAAATTGAAAATGTGGCTTGGTATAAAGTGCAGTCGAGTTATGTTGGCACTGTTAGAACACATATTTGATCAATCAAACTGTCCGGCCAAAACAAATGCTGTATAATCACTGATCGATAAACTCTCTCTCAACCTTTGATTTCATTCAAACTGGGGGCAGAGGGCTTAGATGGAGGTCAGGGGGTCTACCTGTTGAGAGTGGGCCAGGTTGCAGAGCTGTCATCTTTGCCTGCGTTGAGGAGTTCAGAGATTCCCTCTGCAGCGATCTCCTCCACTGCCTTCAGGACGTCATCAGCATGCTCCAGGTAGATACTGCAGACAGCGGAGAGGAAATACAGACATTACAATGAAGAATTCAAGATGTTTGTTCATGATTACAGCAATAATGTCCATGATGATAAAAGGTATTCACTAAGAACCAAGTGCTAATGAAAGTGTACCAACACTTTATGGGTGCATGTGTGGAGGGACAGGGGGTGAGCATGACTGAAGTGAAACTAATTCAACTTAGGAAACTTTGCCTGTTTACGCCAAAGTGCCATGGTGGGACAGCGTTGTTATAATCAAGACAACGTCCAAAAAAATATTTCATCAGTGTGCTGACTTAGCCACGGCAAGAAAGAAATTCACTGAGCTACTTCCTGGAATTTGGATGTACAGCACATCAAGCTCCATTTGGCTGATGCTTATTTGACTGCTGCCCTGTTGCCACATGAGTGCACACTGTATTTCCTTTATGCAAAGCTCTGTGAGGCCTAAATAGTACATACCATGATTCCTCTAAGTACAGCACACTGCATACAGTGTTGCACCTAAATGTGCAAATGAACAAACACAGAGAGCCCAGGTCTTATGGAGGTGCTCCTCCTGAGCCTCAAATAATCAGCTGAAGATTGAGATATAGGATAAATAATGTCTTGGATAATATTTTTAAACTACAACTTAATTTTACATTATTTGGCTACTGTTGTGCATCATCAGTATTTGGGCACCCTTTGTACTTCTGGAAAAAGCAAAAAAGTTTGGGACCAGTTTTGTGTCAGATGTGCATTGTGATGAAAGTCCAGCTCTCCTGCAGTCACCATTATGTCAAGGGCACTCAAGGCACTCTTCAAATGATATGGTATCTTTGGATGAGTGATTGTAATTCTGCAAATAGTTTTAAATCCGTGATCTTGATAAATTTCCCCCATGCCTTAATTTAGTGTAAATGTCATAAAAAAGCATTTTGTTTTCTCGCCAGCAATTCTGCATGGAGCTTTTCATTCACTTTTCTGTGCAGGAGAGCCATTTCTCATGCAGACACACCTAAGGAGAGTTTGAAGTCCCTCATTGAATTTGTTCCCTCGCTCCTTGTCCCCGCTGGCGCTCACCCACTCTTGGCTCAGGAATCGCCGTGCGAGGGATGCTGGGAGGAGAAATCAATCGATTAGCATCACAGTCCCCCCGGAGAGTAGATAAATGGATTTGAAGTACGTAACGTGTGTCAGGCTAACCGGCCTGCTCCCTGTAGGCAGCGGGGTTCCCTCCTCTCTCCGACACAGTAGACAGAAGCTGGGAGAGACACAGGGCTGTGCTGAGGCTGGGCATCGTGCTGCGGAAGTTCAGCAGGTACTCGAAGCTGTGCCTACATGAAGAGACGGGGGAAAAAAAGCTTAACTTCAGTCATCATGCTAAAATGAAAATGCTGGAGGTGCATTGCATTTATATTAAAAAATTCAAAGAGCTTTTTGCAGGTAATTTTCATTGGGAGATCCAGATCCAGTGCATTTAATTTTTTTCTGGCTGTGGAGGGTATATTCCAGCTATCTGAAGCCACCACAGCTAAATGAATGAAAACAATTGATTGAGTGCTTTCTTTTTTGGCTGTGAACCTCCATCACTCACTTTACAAGCTGCTCCAGGGTCAACTCAGCTCCTCCTTGTTTAAGTCGTCCGGCCAGAACACCCAGAGCCTTCTTCAATAAACCTCGCTGAGCTGGCTGGGAGAATCCAGACCTGACACACACACACACACACAAATCAGAGACAGACTCTGACACTTTGAAAGATGTACAGCTCTAATGCTTCGGAGGGTTCGGAGGGTTTATGTTTGGCAAATAATCCTTCGATGCGGCTCCTCCTCACCAGCTGAAGGTGGTGTTCATGACCTGCAGGAGCAGCTGGTAGGCTGACGACAGAAGCTGGTACTCCTGAATATCTGTGGCGGGGCCGTCCACCACGCCGCCGTTCTCAGACAGCAGGGTCTGTGAAAACACGCAAATGTATAGAAGAGTACAGGGAATGTTTCACAGCTAGAGGAAAGAGATAATGGCTTTCCCTCATAACTACCACTGACTACGAAGTGTCTGTACCTGAAAGTGGTTGTGGCAGTTTTCCAAATGTGAGCAGAGCGCCGGCAGCAGCTGGACACAGCAGGAGGCGATGTCTTTGGAGTTCCTCTGCTGCAGGTGGGAGAAGCCCAAACTCTTGTCAGTCCTCCCCTGGAAAAGAAAATGTGTCATATATTGATATGACTCATATATAGGCATCTATGTATATGCAGTGCTGCTTTCATTGAGACTCACAGCTTAAGTCAGTTGTGACTAATGACTAATGTTGTGGTCCATGCTTTTCTTGAAACAGCTGTTATTTAAGGAGAGAGGTGACACAAACACACCTTCCTGACCATCCCCTATATAGACATCCTCTGTCTGTTCACTCAGTAAAGGCACCATATGGTAAAGCCAGAGTTCTTTGGTGTTTTCTACAAGACTTTTCTCAGCCCAGCTCCTGCTCAGCCGAGTGTGATCATCTGTTAAAATAAATGTCTTTTGTCTCTGTACCTTGAGGAAAGGAGCTCTCTTCGCCGGAGCAGCGGTGAGACTGAACTCCAGTTTGCGAAGCATATCCTCCAGCAGGAAGACCAGCTCAGCAGGACCCAGCAGAACCTCCTCGCGCACCTGAGCATTACCACAGGATTATTCGATGACATGTCAAACTCTCGATAAGTTTGATACATGTGGTGCTCAAGGTTGGGACAACACAACAGATTAAATGATAATTCCAGTTATTTTCAACCTGGGCCTTATCTACCTAGGAGGGTTCCCATACTCCAACAAGACTACTACGTGTGTGTGTGAGATTACATTTTCAATATGATCATGACAGTAAAATATAAGGGAAATTAGGTCCATTTTGAAAATAATTGAAATTATCCCTGTATTAAAATTAAGTGAACACACTGCTGGCAATGACATTTGACATTTTACTACAATTTAGATTCATTCTTACACCTAACATCTGAAAACCACCAGGAAAAAAGTGAATGAACTGCCCATTCTCTTTTTAGTGGGAGGAAAAATACACCTATCTGTACATTGTGTTGTCTAACCTTCGTGTGGAGCTCACTGTCCAGCAGCGAGCGTGACAGCAGGCCACACTGCAGCACACTGAGCACCTCCATGTCCAACTCCCTGAAAAAAGGCTGGTAGGACACCAGACTGACGCCTTGCCGGACCTCCTTCTCTTTCTCCTTCTCCTTCTCTGGCTGTTCCTGCAGACACGGCCCAAGCAGAATTAGCCTTTAGCTCAGCTGCATGAATGTTACAACCAGAGCTCTGTAAGAGGTTTACCTGCTGAGTTTCATCTGCCTCAGTCCCCTCCTCCAGCACAGAGTTCTCCAACGAGCTCTTGCCGGAGGCTTTCCTCTTCTTTCCTGTGCCATCTAAATAACCACAGTCAGTTAGAAAACATCATAGGTGAAGGGGATCTCTATTTCCTTATTCGGAATATTTACTCATCAAAGCACCAATGTTTCTAAGCAAATACATAACTGAAACTGAAACCTTCCATCTGTGCTCATAGTGATGCAGCATATCACCATAAAATGATTTTTTTTAATGAAAATGCAAAGCAAATGTGTTCTAAAAACACGCATGGTGCAAAAGAGATTTGATTGTATATTTCTGGGTCTGGTTACCTTTCTTTGTTTTATTCAGAGGAGCAGCGGAGCCAGGTACAACTCCTTCTGTGCTCTCTCCATCAAAGTTAGCAAGAGGCGGAGCATAGCCAGATGTTGCTGGAACACAAAAGAAAATAGCATCAACATATCATTTTAAATTTTCAGCATGGATACCACAAGGCATGATGGGGAAAAGTCATTATTCCTAAATGTTCCAGTGTTTTAGTTCAATAACACACCTGCCAATGCTCTCTCTAACAGTGTCTGGAGGTAGGTGATGTTCTGCAGGCGTGTCATCACTTTGATCTTCATCTCAGTTTCTTTTTGCCTACAGAAAGCATTTACAACCTGTACAACACAACACACAAGCAACACACATCTTTAGACATAGGTTTCTTGCTAATGCGCTGTGCAAAAAAAAAAAAAAAAAAAATCAAAATTTAAATTCAAAGTTGATATGCAGTTACCTCTCTGAACCAGTTGATGGTGTGGAAGAGCAAAGTACAGAGGAACTCCTTCTCCACTTTTGACAGACTCTCTGCTTTCTCCACTACGTCCATGTCTATTAGCACCAGAGGGCAGCCTGGGATACAGCAAAGGGCACAGACAGATACAGAAATTATTTTACAGGCGTAAAAATGAGAACAAACTGGTTCGACAAAATGTGAAGTTCCTCCTCCTCCTCACCCAGCAGGGCATCTATCTCCTCCAGATCTCCCTGGTGCTGTTTCTCCTCACACAGCCTCAGGAGCCGGAAAAATGGAGACAGACAGATAGGAGACACTCGCCTGTCGCACAAAATACAGCAAGAAAAACAAAATAAAAAAACTCTTTAATTATAAGCACATGTTCTCAAGGAGTTCACAAAATTAACAATTCATATTATCACTAAAGTGAAATATATAATTGAATTTAACCCTCTGAAACCTAAACACATCACCAGTAAATAATATTAAAAAAATGGTACCAAAGCCTGTAGAGAGAGATTATTTCTCTGCAGGCTATTCATAGCCTATAAATTGGCCATGAATAAAGAAACTGATGCAGAATTGGAATGCACATATTTGTAAATTGTATCTTCATAGGCCTAAGTAGCAATTTTTAAACATTTTCTAAAATAAAAATAGGGAATTTTGTGCACTGCCGAGGTGCTTAGCTTTCAGAGGATTGTATATTTTATCTATCAGAACGGCCTGAAAAAGCCAGAATGGGGTGACTGACTTGTTTGCCTTCTCAGTTTGACTCCACTGCTCCGCTCTGTGCTGGCTGTCATGGGCCAACAGAGGCAGCAGGTTGATGGCGATGCCTCCCTGACTCTCGTCCTCATCCAGGTTGTACATCACACAGGCAGGGAAGGGGAAGGAGCTGGGACACACAGACAGGAGGGTTTAATTACAGTAATTACAGTGAGAGTGTTTAAGCCTTTTTGGGTGTAATATGTATTTATGTTTCCTGGAATGGCCTGATGGCACCATGCTAATGTCGGCCAGCCAGCTGTCCACCACTGACCCTGTTATTTCCGGCCCCAGATCCACCACAAAGTCGTCCTGGAAGTCATCTAGGACACTCTTCCCAATCCACTCCTGTTGGTCAGAGGAAGGAAACCGAGCCAGAATGCTTAATCATGCAGCAGTTGCATCTTGTGAAGCTGGCAGTGTGTCAATACTGATAACTTCAACTAAAAAGGTCGACTCACAGGCGGTTATAAATCAAACAGATAAAGGGGCTGTTTAAGATAGGGAGCAGGTTTGTTTGAGACACACCTGCACCTTCGGGTCCAAGGTAGAGTTCAGGACCAGGTTGGCCAGTTCGTCGTAGTACAGAGCTGCAGCCTCAGGAGAACTTTCACTGCACGATCGCACCAGCTCCAGCAGGGCGATCACCTGCAGCCGCGACAATAACCCACAGACACACATAAGTATAGGTTGGAAACCTGCAGTCATCATCACATAATGACACTTCAGCACAGGGGATATTTGACACAGTGGCTTCAACACAGGTGACACTGATTACACCATCCAGTTACTAGGGATCCATCAGTGTTTTTTTGAGGCAGACTGATATTAAACTGATATATAAAAATGAAAACACATGAAAAAAACCTTAAAACCTGCACACCCTTAACTCTGGCTGTTTTAACTCACCTGTCGGTGTGTCTCCTGGGTCAGCCCACCCTGTGAACCCTCCCCTTTAGATCTGGTTTGGTGTCAGGAGACAGAAAGAGACAGCGAGTGAATGATCATGAAAAACGCTGCTTCTCTATCAGCACCTATAACATCAGGGTGCAGCTCCTACCTGAGGGACCCCATGTTGCCCACCACCATGATGGCACCGATGATGCCGATCCGCTTGTACTTGGGCACCGTGCTGGAGAGCTGTTTACGGATCACTATGTGTAGGTCATCCTGAGGGGAGGGAGGTGGAGAGAGCATGACGGAAAATAAGAGAGGTTAGTCAGTGGAGGACGACTGACAGGAGAAGACAGAAATAGTTGCAACACTGGAGTACATAATTATTGGAAAAAAACTCAAATATCACAATCCTTAATAGACCTTTTTTCACCGAAGCAGTTTTGATACAAAACAGTAGGTGAGCACAGATGTTACTAATCACATTAATTAAGGTTCTATACCTAATTAGAGCGGAATGGAATGTGATTAGTAACACTATTTCATGGCAAAATGGCAGCTGTGAAAAAGATCTATATCAATATTGTGATGATACTGTAGAGATGACTATTGGTGCTTTTATAAAACATTTACACAAAAGAGATTTTTGACATTGATTAGTGATGAGGATATGGAATCCCTTTACTGTAATGCAGCCTTAAAAACCACAAAAAGACAGCACATGTCATGCCATTTCACAATATTCAAAATAATCTCAGATGATATCTAGCCTCATATCACTCTTGAATGTGCTGTGTAACTTTTGTCTGTGAGTGTTATTGTTATTTCCTGTGTACCTGGATGTGAGCGCCCTGCTGCTGCTGTCCGAAGGCCAGTCTGCTGAGCAGGTGGAAGAGCCTGCGGATCTGCTGCGGTGTGAGATTGTCCATGTAGTCCAGGATTCCCTGTATCAAGTGCAGTCAGCTTAACAACACAAACACAAGGGGAAAGCCACGAAGGGACATCTACCACCACAAGCAACTGGCAGATATTAGACTGACATGTATTATATTTATACACTGTTTTTACCTGCTGGCATCTGTATTATTTGCATATATTTGGATTGCCTCCTCACCTTGACAAAGACAGCATAGAGGGCCATGTCAGAGGGTCTATCTGTAACCAGGCCGCAGAGCAGCTCCAGAGCCACGTCCACCTCCCCGCTCACACCGCTGCACACATGGGTCACCAGAGACCCCACCACTTCCTGTAGACCACAACACAGACACGGGACAGAGAGATCCAGAACTGAGGTGCATTTCTATTCAAACACAAACAGACGCAGGTTCACATTTATGCACATCAAACCACAAACCCAGCACCGACCTGTTGGCAGTAGGAGTCAAAGGCAGTAAATGAAAGTCGGTACATGAGTCCACCGAAAGGCACCGCACACGGGTCTGGGGAGCGCAACAAACTCTGAGCCAGAGCCAAGATGGAGGAGAAATATCCTCGCATGACCTACAATATAATCAGCAATAAATAAAATGATCTTATTAATGAAAACAACATTTTGCACTATAGTACCATCTTTACACAAACTCCAGTCTTGATCTTGTATGTGTGAGCCCTGACCCACCTGAGCATAGTCCCTGAAGGTCTTCTGCAGCAGAGCCTCCTGGATCTGGCCTGTCCTCACTTTGGCCTTCAGCACCCTCTCAGCCCCGCGCCGGCTGTGGTTGGCATTGGTGGAGTGGAGGATGAACAGAACCAGCAGATCCAGTACCTGGCATGGCAAGGCAGACACATCGCAGACACACACACACACACACACAAGGCCTAAACACAGGATTCCTGCACCTCCTTGATTTCAATATTTCATACCTTCTCCAAACTTTCACTACACTGGATTTTGAAGATGTCAGTATGATGTATACTGATAGTGGCTGGGTAATATAATTGTCAATTATGTGTATCTCTTAAAAGTTAATGATGATTCTTTGCAACAACAAACACTGACATTTAAAATCATGGTGGGCTCCACAACATCATAAACTCTGTAGTCTACATTGGAACTGAACAACAGTATTTTCCCATATTTATTCAATCCCCAAACTTTTTCAAACCTGGAAATGATCAAAGTAATTTTCTGTATGTTAGAAGTCTTGTACACACCAGCCCTGAGTGGGAGCTGAGCTTTCTGAACAGAATACATAGAGAAACTGAGGACATGACATTCACCTTGTGATCTTCTGCTTTGTCCACATTCTCTATTGCCTGTTGAAAAACAAGACAAGGAAAATCATGTGAGCAAAACTGAAAAGGAATGCTGATGTTGTAACATGGATACTGGGTGTATTTACAGTAGTGAGAGGGAGACATCACATGCACTTAAGTCTGATTCAAGATAAGTCTTAACTTGCAGGTTACCAGTTACTTTGCTTCTGCACAGTGAGTAACATTAATGCTCAATTTTTGGAAGCAAGTCATGCCTCTGCTTGCCAGAACAGAAAATCTTTGCTGCATTTCTCTCTATGGGCTGAAACTTTCACTTTACATTGTACTTCTGGCCACACCTCAGTCAGTGATGTCAAGGCAAGTATTTCACGTTCGGTAGCATCAAAGAGGGATTTTAGTGCAAGTTTCTTTTCAGGAAATGGAGGAGAGGTGGATTTGAAGTGACTGTTAACCATTAGAGATACAACAAGAAAACCAAAAGTGCCAGCACGATTCTTAAAGGAGGTCTTTAAATAAATAAATACCTTGATCCAAGCCTCAGATATGGTTTTCTGGAATCGCACTGCTGACTTGATGCCGTCCAGGATCAAGGTAACACTGTCCTGGCTGCTGTCAGCTGCTGGAGCAGCAGAACTCCTGAAGTCCACAGAATGAGACTCATTAGCTTATATCACGAGGAAAACAAATCTGCCACGTGCAAGCCTACTTCTGAGTACATCCCTCGCAATATGCACTGATGCTGAGTGATAAGTGCTGTCTTACACTGCTGCTTTTTTGCTCTTCACACGGCTCTGTGAGGCCTGCAGCACTGGAGGGAGAACACACAGCTCCAGCTCCAGCTTCTTACGAAGATCACACACCACCTAGCCACAAAATCAAGTGCCATGCTTCTTAATTTTGAAATATAAACTATTACAAAATGTCCTACAAAAACACAAGTTGTGTGTTTATTATAAACATTCATTTAATGCAGAATGCTGTGTATATCATTTCTGACCTCATTTGCATCGGAGGCAGAGATGGAGTGCAGGATGAATTTGACCACCACAGGTAAGTCCTCCAGCTGAACACGGCGGCTAATGTGGCCGCAACGGCTCCACGAACCTGTGGTAACAGTCATCAATAAGGCACTACATCAGATGACACCCTCTCAATGTTTCATAACTCACCAAAAATCAGTGCAAGAGTATTAAAGTGTGTGTGTACATGTACTACCTCAGTCAATAATGAGGAACTGAGGTTCAAGCTAGAGAGGGCGTCCAAGATGGGCACAGTGAGCTGAGTGTTCTCCTGGAGTAATGAGCTACAGAGATGAAAACACATGCTCAGCAAGTCAAAAACCACGGATGCTGCTCCTTTTATGTCACTGAGGCAGCTGCAATTCCTCAGCAGCAATAATAATTACTCACTTGAGCTCCCTGGCTATATCATTGTGCTGGGAATCTTCCAAAATCTCCGGCAGACTGGTGATGATGTCACGCTGAACCTCCACTGGTGCCACTGACACCAGCTGCATGAGCTTAGTAGCCAGTTCCTGCAAATCACAGGCCACGGAAATAAACCCAGTTTATAATTCAGTAACAACATTCAAAGTTGCATGAACAGGAGAGGGACAGAAAATACAGAAAGCTTTTGGAACATATCAGCAAAAATAAAAATAGCTTTAAGGACTTAATTGATAGCAACTGTTTGCCCAACAAAACCTATCATCACAGAAATTACTACCTTGCTGTCCATCACTCTGTCTAGCCATTTGAGCTGGTTTATAATGACACGAGGGATATTGAGTCCTCCATCTCCAGTGCTATGAGGAACAGAACAAGATAAAGACTTTTAGAAAAACAGGGAAGTAGAAAAACATTTGTTTAAAAAATACAACTGAATGTCTGGTATAAAATAAAAAGAGCTCATACAAAATACTGACCAGTTTAACATGAATTCAGGGAGTTTCTCAAACAAAGTGTTAATGACCAACATCTACAAGAAAGAGAAAAACAGATTAAGAACTTGTGCTGTTACTGTGCTCTTTTAGTTTGTACTGCACACATACACATGCCACCACCTCTGACTGTTTTCCATGTGATATCCTTGGTATTTAAGCTATGCAAGTGTCTTTCACAGAAAGAAACTATGCTGACCGTCATACCTGTAGCATCTCAATGCCCAACAGCATGCGGAGCAGACTCTCTTGGAATGAGCTGCCCGAACTAAAACACAGAAGAAAATGTAGCTTGTGTGACATTCTGCTGTATCTCAAAAACTCCTGACAAAATTAAATTGTGTCCCTCATAAATTTAAGTGCAGACTCAAAGGTGTCCAGCCTCTATTAGCTTTGTGCGTTCCACATCATTACCTGGAGTCCCCATCGGACAGTCGGGGAACACATGGAAGCAGGCAGTTCCTGAACCTCTCAGGGTCCTCAATATGAGACTCCAATCCATTAATGAATTCCTGGACAATCTGAGTGGTTAAAAAGTGATGAGTTAGCTAGATGGCAGTTATGCCAGATGACAGTTAGCTAGATGGCACAGGGATCGGACTTAAAAAATCCAGAAATGTGTTGTCTTTAGTTTTAATAGGTTAATACTTACCCCTGGATACCTTGGACTCTTTTGTAGTTGTTGCTGTATCCTTTTTTGGAAAACTACTTGGTCGACAGCTGGAGGGAAAGAGGTAAAGATGGTAATCAATATTAATATCAATGCATGCTTGTTTACATGTTTTGTTCAGTGGGCTTATAATAGTATGTTTACCAATCTCATTAGATGTGCCGCCTTCTCTCAAGGTGACACCTGCCTCTCTCAGAAAGACACCAAACACACTTTCATTAGACTCGTCTGAAACAGCCTCCTTGGCCTGGCGAGCAGTGGTGCGACTCTTCTTCGCTTCTGGTGAGGGGAAGAAAAACCAGAAACCCTGTTTAGCAAAGAATCTGGTGCAAGTGAACTGCTGGTTACTGGTTATACATCACCAGCTGTGATGTTAACATGAAACTTACTGGTGGCCGTGCTCGGTGCAGCACTTTCACCTTTATCCACAGACGAGCGTCGCTTCTTGCGCATCATCTGAGGAGATACAAAAGTCAGTTTCTTTCAGTAACGTTAAACCAAGCCAACAACCAGCGGTAACAAGCTAGCAAACAGCTGCACAGACTGATATCTTGGCTAGGCTAGCTATTGAATAACAGCGATTATGCCGCATGAGTACTACTTGTATAAGTCCATAAAATAAAATAGTCATACTTTACATATATGTATGGGTGTTAGGCTATTAGCTGTCAAAATCACTCATAATAACAAATCCGAGACATACTGTTCACAGAGATACGCAGACGAGACGACAGGCTCAAATTCACAACACAAATTCCCGCGCCAATCTGTTTTGCGCAGCATCAGTGAGAGTCATCAATCTTAGGGATCTTCTTAAAAGTGCTTGACAACGGGTGGTAAAGATAAATGCCCCCAAAAACTGTCTTGATAAGTCGAGTGAAAGGCATAGAAAAATCATTCTCTGTATGTAAGTCATTTATAAGAAAGTTTTAATCTGTTTCACGCTTCTAAAACAGACCATAACTACAGATTATCCAAATTAAAAAAATCACATTTGCAAACATTACACTTGCAGACGGTCTCCAAATTTCTGTATGCAGGTTGGCAAGTTTTGATATACACGTTGGCCCTTCTCGGGCGGAGTTAGGTCTTTTTAGGGTTTTTTACAATAGGGACTCGTTCCGGGACGCCCCGTGTAACCAAACGCGCACGACCACTTAAATAACTTCTCAAAGAGTTGAAGCGAATCTCCAAAAATGTATGGCTATTTCCGTCGTCGCTTAAACACCATTCAACAAACTAGAGTGAATAAAACTGTCTTGCATTTGTTCCGATATATTTTTTTATTTTAATTTGGGTATTACCTCGCATTCTAACTTCTTGACTTTATAACTAAATCAATAAATAGGTGCTCTTGCCTTGCGCATATGCATGCGCTGTGTTGACAATACTTTTTTTTTTTTTTTTTTTTTTACCTTTTTAAATATAAACTTTATTGAATTCATAGAACAATACATACACACACAAAAGTCTTCATATAGAGCTCAACAATGTAACATTCAAAGAGTAAAACATTCAAGAAATAAAGTAAAATAAAAATGTAAACAAGAAATTTGAATTAGATAGTAAGTTAAAACTGGTAAGATGGTCAGTACATCTTTGACTCCTTATTTTAATATGTCATAAATAGATTTTTGGCACACGTCACGTCAAGCATTTCAATATTCGCATTCATTCTTTAATTTAAAAATGTAGTCAAATCTTTCCAAAACATTATACTATGTATACATTTACAATAAATGCTCTTTAGTCTCAGGTTCCATGATCACAATATAAAGTGACAGTGACAGTGGTGGTGTCCGCTATCAGCTTGATTATTCATGACGACAGAAAAAAAAATCTGTATGCAGGTGCGAGTTTATTTCCTACACTTCAGGCTGTTCCGGTACACAAGCAGCCAATGTTGAAATGGGACGTGAACTATCTTGACAGTGAAACTGCAAACATCTTTGGCTTTATCGCTGCACACTATAAAGCAGAAATCTAGACCTCATTCAAGGACACGCTTCCTGTCTCGGAGAGAGGAAAGGAACCGGCGAACAGAATGGCAACGAAGTTTTATGACCTGACCGCCAAACTCCTAACAGGAGAAGCGTTTAATTTCTCTTCCCTGCAAGGCAAAGTTGTCCTCATTGAGAATGTTGCGTCTCTCTGAGGCACGACCGTCAGGGATTACACCCAGATGAACGAGCTCCATGAGCGGTACGCCAGCAAGGGGCTTGTGGTTCTGGGAGTACCCTGCAACCAATTTGGACATCAGGTAAAAATAACAATATTAAAATATTTCATTACACAAACGTTACATTTTGGTATTCAGGACGGGCTAGAAAGCTACTTTGAAATCCGTCACGCCCATTCTCCTTCAGTTCTCATCAGGCTTGCAGGGCTGTAACGTTAATATTTTACTTTCCAATTCTGGTGTCCGTTTTTTCCCGGAGAAGTTATACTCTATATTTTACTTAAGTCAAATATGACTCATGGAGACGACTGCTATTGATTTTACAGTGTGCCCATTTGTCCAACACAAGATAAAATAGTCTGCCTCATGAAATTCAAAGTTCATGTGTTCAAGTGTAAGTTCATGTTGTAACGCTTTAACGACTCTTAACTAAAGACTTAAGAGTAATATTTGAGTAGGTCTACGTGTATTTTATTCTTCTCATATTGGAGAAAATTTTGGAGTGTTATTTAAATTTACATTAATTAGTTAAGGTGGTCATTTTTCTTAAACACCCAAGTTTTCGTCTATCTTAGTTCACTAAAGTGTTTTTTTATGCTTGTTTTTTTGGTTAATAGCCGTGTTACAGACGTCTCAGGTGAGGCGATTTAGAAATGTCCCTTTCAAACATTGATACCTCCTAATTATACAGGAGAAGGTTCCGCCTGTGTTTCGGTGGTTGTTAAGGAAATTTATTTACCCACGCAGTGTGTGGTATAGGCAGCCCGTGAGTCAGAAAGAGGAAGTGAGAAGTTGCTAAAGGAGACTTTCAAGTTTTCCATCATTTCAACAGTTGGCCTTCTGTTTCTGACTCATTTTTTATTTAAATTACACCACTAGTTGGCCTGTTGATCTGACATGACATTTCCCTTTCAAAGTTATATTCTTGTAATATGAAAGTGATTGATTGAATTGATATTCAGATTCAGAAAACTTTATTGATTTATTGAGGGAAATTGCTTTATAGATAGGCCTAGGCTATCACAAATATTTCTGTAGGAGTGTCTAGTTTTGCTGTTAAAAGCTATTTGTATTGTATCTTCATGTTTTGAGACTAACCTACTCATAACTTTTTTTTAATTCGTAACCCCTGCAGGAGAACTGCAAGAATGAAGAGATCCTCATGTCCTTGAAGTACGTCCGTCCGGGAAATGGCTTCGAACCCAAGTTTCCGCTGCTTGAGAAGGTGGATGTGAATGGGAAGGACGCCCATCCCCTGTTCGTATTCCTGAGGGAGAAGCTCCCGTTCCCCAGTGATGACCCGTCGGCCCTCATGAACGACCCCAAGTGCATCATCTGGAGCCCGGTGTGCAGGAACGACGTGGCCTGGAACTTCGAGAAGTTCCTCATCGGGCCGGACGGAGTGCCTTTCAAGCGCTACAGCAGAAGGTTCCTGACCAGCAACATCGAGGGAGACATCAAGAAGCTCCTCAACCTGGCAAACTAAACCGTCCTTCAAATGCTGTTCACACATCTCTCAGCTTCCACTTGCACTAGTTTCTCTCTGCACTGTGCCATTGTGTCTGACACATCTTCACAACTCCATAGTTAACAACTTAGAGGGGCTTACAGTTTCCAGTCTGCTTCTGTAGGATTTTGTCTGACATGTTTTGAACCCACCTGTGCTCTCTTGTGCAAAACGCCCGTGTTCTGAACTCTTTACTAAATGAAGGCATCCTCTGAAACCAAGTTATTTGTGCGGAGGGTACCTGATGAAATGTAAAAGGCTGAACGTCTCAGGTGCGTTGAGTTCATGTAAAGCACAGCTGTGGTTTTGATGTATCAAGTGGACCAATAAATGTATTTTAGCTAAAATGTCTGTGACAGTCTCTTATTAATTGATCCCACTGCTTGGTAACAGTGTGGGGCAGTGTTTCTTTAGAACTACTATCAGATCATGCAAACCGGTTTGAGGTCAGTTTGGGGAAAAAAAAAAATGCAGGGCCCAGGGAACACCGGATGTTGTAAATAGTGAACTCCATGAACCAGCAAGACTCTATCTTGAACCTGAAATAATTTAACTTTCAGCTGTAGCAAACAAGTCATTTTTAACTGAACAAAATTTAATCCTGTATGAAAATTTGAGTTATTCTTTACATTTACTCTTCAGTGAAAGGTTTTGGCACAGACTAAAGAGACATTATAGAGCCATGGCCATGAGTTTGCAGCAATTCCAGGAACAATAGCACAGTGTCTCCCATTTTCCCAGCTATCTGAGTGTATCTTATAGTCCATTTTACAAGCACAGGTTGCATAACATGAAGGCCCTGGCATTAAGGTTGCATCACTGGCACGTGAAACTGATTGTGCAATTTCAGCATGGTATTTGGAAATAAATTACCACAGTGTCCACTTTCAGTTCCAGGATTACAACCTTAAGGATATTCAACATAATGAGATAGTACACCTCATTGGCTTTTATATGAAAGCAATTGGTCCAAACAAAACATCCCATTCAGGCCTCCAGTCTTTATTGTACTTTGAATCCAAATATTTCTCAATTAAAAACAAATATTGCAGCTATAGGCAATATGATAAATATTAGGACACAGTTATTTATATAGACCTACCTATTTGGAATAGTGTGATTATTTACATCTCTAAAGCGATTTTAAGCTGAATCAGAATTGCTGTCATGACTTAGGGGAAAGAAAAAAAAACATGATTCATTGCATTTGGACAGCTGAACAGTTTTAAACTCAGTAGCTAGTATTACAGATATGATGTAAAGCTTTTCTAGTCATTGGCATAAATGATTGTATTTAGGTAGTCATCTCAGAAGGGCATAATTACGGTAGGACCAACCAGCAAAAAGGACACTTGTAGTCCCACAGAAATGTACATGCTGTCGTGCCACATGGAAATCCATCTTATGGAAGTCATATCCATGAAGTAGCTGCTGCATCTGATTTCACAAAACCCTTACAGAGAAAATAACTTCATTCTCTTAAATACTCAGAGCCCGCCTCACACCAGTTGGGCTTCATGAGACAACTCCGAGCGTCAGTGAAGAGGATGAGCTAGATAGCTACGATGAAGAATATTAAATGAAGGAATTTCTACCCTGATTCCATCAACACACAAAAAATTCGCCATATTATGTTTTATTTAACAGCTGAGTAGTTGACTAAAACCACTGGAAGGGCTCCATCTGTGCATCCCATACACACTGAGGATGCTGTTAAGGTACTGCTGTCCTGCCCTCCGCTCTCATGACAGATGCAGATTGGGGTTTTTTTTGTTTGTTTTTTCATATAACCAGCAGCAATTTCAAGTTTCATGAATAAAGCACCACTTTTATACTGGTTTATTTTGCTTCACTCAGTGTGCTTTGAAGATATCAAATAACATAGCCATTTCAATACAGAGCTGCGTTAATGTACAAGACTAATAAGGACAAGCCATTGCAGGTGAGCTAGGGGTCCAGTCAAGCAGCAATCAAAATATGTTTAAAAGACACATTAAAATGATTTTGAAATGTATGGCAGATCAGAGGCCTCAATGCCAAGGCCAAACCATACAGTTTCATTATGTCTAGATACACCAGAAGCAGATAGATAATGAATACTTGGAAAATTCAAAGTGCCTCCTTTTCAATCAGGTTGCAGGAATCAAAAGGCCGCTCTTGCATTGTGTGGTTTTAAAAAAAAAGAAAAGAAAAAGAAAAAAAAAAGAATTTGTTAGCAGGGTGAGACTCCTCTCAGTTTAGGGTCCAAGAGACAGCAGAGCGAGCATGCTGTGCTTCAAAAAGTACGGGGTGATGGTTAAACAAGCGCCAGGCTGCAAAACAGCCTCAGCCACAACATGTGTCAGGACCCAGATAAGAGAACGTTGAAAGGAGAGACCCCCTTTTGCGGTTTAGATTACAACTCAGACTCAGCAGGCCAGAAACACAACTGCCACAGCTTGTCTGCAGCAGAGGGAACCCCATCAGTGAGCTTTTCTCAAAAGATCCATTCTTCACAGGTGGCTTAAGGTCACAGGATTAAATAGGCAAGCATGTATTGTGACTGTGAGCACATCACAGTCACACTGTTTGCATTTACCTCAGCACAGAGGGGTTACTGGAGATCAAACTAGGGACAATATTAACATCCCCTTGATGCCTAAACAATTGGTACATTTCATCATATTCACCTTGGAACGCTTTGGTTGAAACAAGATGTGCATTTGGCTTTTTTTATTATTTCTGACTGTTCTTGTGGGTAACAGAAACTTTGTTTACCTATGCGTTTGAGGGCACTTCTAACATTCTGTTCGTCCAGTGAGAGGATCTATAGCCATTTGTGTTCCTCTTTGCTCCAGACTAGTAAACTAAGTTCATAAATCAGTAGGCCACCCACTCCAGGTTGGAAGTCTCTCAGGTCACTCTTCTTACAAGGCTTTTGGCTCTAGTTGACAACATACGAGACAAAAATCAAATAAAAGAAGGGGAAGGTAGGGTTAATAATGTTAACTCTGTGGAGTCTTCTGTCACTGAAGTAGCTTTGTGTGTGCGTCCAAGTGTCTCTATTATTTGCCGTATACATTTCAGTGCGCGTCCCTTAGCATCAGTGCTGCTCAGTTTGTGTCCATGTGGTCGTCGGTTACTTCAGGGGCTCCTCCCAGGGCGGCAGAGGCCTGAGGCTTTGAGGGGGCTTCCCCGTCTCTGCGTTGGTAAAATAGCACGTAGGCTGCTTTAGTCTGCGAGGAGAGGACAAGGATAGGATTACCCGACACAGACAGGGACACTCGACACCAAGGACAGAAAGGAAAGAAGGATGGAGACTTTGCTTCATCGGACATCATTCACTAGCTCAGAACACAGGCACTGACACCTGGGAGGTTCAACTACAACTGCTACAAAAAGTCTTCTTTCTTGTTTATATGTAGTATGCATATGCATATGGGCATGTGTGGGTATATGTTATGCAAATAGGTATTCTATAGGTATGGGATATGTATGCAGCTATATGCAAATGGTTGTTTCCTTACAGATAAGAGAAGGTGTGTGCACAAAGAAAGGCTGTTTATTTTATTATAATAACTGTTTGTGTTTTTTTCCAAGGGGGGTGGAGGGACGGAATAGGGTGAAATGGGAGAGAACGGGCAGGAAAAGAGAGTAAATAAAGAAAAAGCAACAATGTACTATATTACTACTTTCCTTATGTAATTATGGTGAAAAAAAATGTGTTAAAAAAACAAACAAAAAAAAATTTCTAAACAACATCAAGGAGTACAAGCTCACCACAATCTGATCCTCTGAGGCAGACGAAACACTGCTGTCGTCAAAGTAATGCCACTTTCCGTCCACTTTATTCTTGCCATAAGCTGTGTCTGTTGGACAAAGGGAAGGGAGTGTTATCAGTGCCTATTCACCAGTGTGTTTATTCAGGAAGAGATAAAGATCTTGTTAGCAGCCAGGTCCACATTAACAATGCACGGACTGAGCAGATAAAAAATAAAGGAAAAAGAGTCAATTCCACGGAAACATTACATTTACATGGAACACGGGAAGACACTTTATCATTAAAATGTAGTAATTACAAACAAATGTCATGGAAACATGGTGGCTGTCTGACTCCTCCACTGTTGGCGCACACTGTGTTCATGCTTCAAGTTGAAGCAGCGTTGGGGAAGCTACTTCGCAAGCAAAGCTAGCAAATCTACAAGTTACTTTTCAGTGGAAGCAGTTAAACTGCAGTTACACTATGCTTTTGTTGAAAGTAACAAGCTACACAACAGGTTGCTAAAAAAGAAAAGTAGCTTACTACATTGAGGCTGCTTCATATCAAGTGATGTAAGAAACATCTACTGTGAGATAACGTAAAAAAAATCCACATTCAGTTGCAGTGTAATATATCAGACAAAAATGAGCAATATAAATTTTCTGTGTAATTATGTCCATACATAAGCAACGGCCCGTTTACAGAGCGCTTAAAGCAACATTAACAATGGGTCAGTGCAATTACTGGTGTATGTTAGTGACACACTGGCTGGGTGGACTTTGCTATCAAATAACTGTAATATAAGCCTTGTCTGTGCACTGCCAACAACATACGCCAAGCATGACTTGTTTCCCCAAATGACACACAAATGTAAAATGAATATTAGTTTGCTTTTGCTGTGTCATTTTATCTCAGCTCACATGGCACTGTGGCACCCATGGCTCTCATATGGTTTACATAGTTAAAAACAAATAAAATAAGTATTCTTATAATATTATTTTGTAGAAACCTATTTTTTTATTGTGATTATTACTAAGTGTCATACTATGAAAGCATAATGATTGTGCTGGTAAATGAGGATATGCAGCTTTAAAAGCAAGGGATCATGGTATTACAGCAGCAAAATCCCTGAGGATTTGGAACTGACACTGCTCAAACACATACACACACACATCCTAAATTTGTATTCACAGAAAAGACTAACTGTGCAAGTCAAAATCTGAATTAAAGGAGTACAAGCTGCAAATCTGTAATTTGATATATGCTTGAATGCATTTTTTTTTTCTTGAATACATGTTTTTTCAGTACAACTCGGTGACTGCAGCTTCTCCAGCTGTTGAAACCTCTCAAGCATCACAAATGTCGAAGTTGCAGTTTTACAGAAGTGTGCTGAGAACATTTCTCCACATTCTATTGAAAAGTCTAACACATTAATGTTTGATTAGTTATCAGCAAACAATAAACACATCATAAAACATCTACATCATGCACTTACGAGTAATAGCAGGGGATATAGCAAGCAGTGTGTGCTAACAATAGCTGAGATTAAGATTAGCTGAAATTATACAATACAGTACCACTTTGTTGCATAGATATATGGTGAATACACCTGAAGACTATTATCATTCAGAAATGTTTTCATAAGAAGCTGTTCTCTTAGATCATTTGTTGATAGATGAAGAAGCATTAAATTACCACAATTTAAGGAACTTGGCACTAGTACAAGAGATAACAGCATGTATTGGGACTAGTAATTTGAGATTTTATTGAAATACAACTGCTTGGCAAATCATTTCTATCTGCCCTATTATCCAGTAACTCCTAGTATGTATGGCACAGCGTTTTACATGATAAAATCTAAAAATCCAAAACGAATCTCTGCCCACCTGGCGAGACAGAGCTTGTAGTGATACTACTCAACAAAACTGCCCACAGATTAGTGTAAAAATAGTTAGCTACTGGAGACACATGTTGAAATTAACTCAACTACCCCAAAGCTACTGGGAAATGTAGCTGAACTAGGCTTCACTGTGTGCAGTACTGTTGCTCCCCAATACAAGACCGTGGAAACATAGTTACAAGACCCAGACAATGAAATGGTTAAAAATTAACATAACCTATGAACTGCTGTTTAAGGTATGTGTGAGTGACATTTATAGGCCTGTGGATTCCACTGGAGAAGAAGACAGCGTGTTATTAAAGCATTTAACAGGAGATGGAGGAGAAAGTTGTCAATGACTTACAGTGCCCTCCTCCCATTCCGCCATAGTGGTTTGAGACAGCGATGAGGTCATATATGTAGGGGCCAGCCTTAGGATCACACACAAACTCAGACATGTTCAGGTCCCTGAGGAAGAAACCGCCGTGAGCCACACCAGACAAAAATAAATTGGCACTGCTCCCATACTGCACCTGGGAGATTCATGAACTCACACAGCAGCTTATGGTGAAATAATACTACATTTTTGGAGAATCACACAAAACGTTTTGTCAATGTGGTGTGCGTATTAATGTGGTTATGTGTGTGAGTGTGTGGGAGCAGGGTGCTTCAGTGAAGGACACAGCAGATGGGCCTGTGTTTGAGGCGATCTAAGTAAGCATGAGTCAGCATTCTTGAGACAGGATTTCAGTGCTTCAGTAACATGCTCTGTTCTGCTTCCTGGTTTATTTTGGATCAAGTTCCTCAACACTGATCACTGAGTGCTGTGCACGCACGCACGCACGCACGCACGCACACACACACACACACACACACACACACAGTGCAATAAAGAGACAGGTAGCAGTTACGCAACACAGCTCTGAAATGTCTGTTCTGTTTCACAACATGATGGGGAAACCTGTTCTGCCAATTTAATAATAGTGATAATTATACTAATACTGCTTCCAAGAAGAAGAAGAGGAAGAAATACAGTCGAATGACTTGAATTGAAACTTGAGTTGAAAGTTCACATTGTAAATCATTAAGCAACTACCCATTAAAAGTGTGATTTATTCTTTGGATTGTGATGTCAGGAGACCGTGCCCATTTCTGTAAAATGCAAAAATATTTCCTCATCCAGACTACTGGTTGACTTCCCTTTGTTTTGCACAGCAGCTCCCTCTAGTGTATGAATTCTAATAATGGATGTTTGTCCCAGAATAGTTTCAGGAAATCCTGCCTGCATACCTGATGGGAAAGTCCACCACTGTGTCCAGTTTGTCCCTCCAGCATCGGTTGTAGGAAAATCGCTTTAGGTGGACTACAAGAATGCGAGGTAATGACCACAAATCAAACTTTTTTGTGGCCTGTTGGTGCTTCTTACACGTGGGACAGTACCTGCAGAAAGAACAGCAGAGGTAATGCTGATAAGATAAACAATAATAAAAGAGCAACAAAAAAAACTTTGATTGGAGACTTATATAGGAACTACACTGGTTTGATACCAAGTTGTGAACCTTTACCATGGATCATGTTCTCCAAGCGTCTCCATGGTTGTGAAGAGCTCGATGCATTCCCTCAGAGCCACCGTGGCCTTCTTTTTTTGGGGCTGGAGCATGCTCTCATGCTTCTCATAGGCCTACACAAGCAGAGACAAATCCAACAAAAAAATTAAAAAATGTCTGCATGTCCTGTCATCCACAACATACAGAGTAGAAAATAACTTCCACAGTAGTTCAGCATAACTGAAAAACAAGGTTGGAAGCTATTGGTTGCAAACAAACATTTATTAAAGCTTCCCTAGTGCCATGGTACACAAGCACACAGATAACACAGACTGACAAAAAAAGCAATATACATGCAGATATGCAATGCATTTATAGTCCTCTTCCTCAGGCAGCACTGATTGCCAGTGAAATTTAACCCTCCAGGGGTTTTCTTTTGCATATCCTGTCATAAACTGACCTCACAGATGCTTAAGGAGTTTGATTGTGTCTGATACATATTTAATCCACTGACCTCAGCTTCCTGATCATCATAACACAGTTTCTTTGAGTCCGAGTCCCAGTCGATCGCCACTGTGGAATGTGCTGCAGAGAAAATAGGGTAGGGAGGGGTCATCTCAAATATAACTAACAGCTTTTTAAAAAGAAAGACTTAATAATGCAATATCCTGAAATCTTTCAGTTAAAAATGAAAATTAGACTGACGATTGAGTTTGAGGACATTTCCGTCACAAGGCAGTGGGCTAATGTTGGCTGTTCCGTAGGAGTTGACCATGCTGAAAGAGAAGAGCCTGGGTGGTGTGGAGCACAGCTTCGTTGAGCCGCCCTTTGGCCCATTTTCCAGGTCAGAAGTCTCCTCTTCCTCCTCCTCTGACTGAGCATTCTCTGGCTCAGGGCTCACCTGGTGGTCCATGGCCTCCTCCTCACCTGAACAGATAGACAGCAATGGAATCACATATGGTTAGCACTTTTTCATATGGCTGAATTTAAGTGTTTCCTTTACATTCATTTAGACGTTGCAGACCCCATAGCTAGAAGAATGAATAATACATAAAAAAAGGAAGAAATACAGCAGCTGTCAATATAATACAGATAAGAGCCATTCTAAAACTGCATTACATACTGGAACTGATCCTGGAGTGGGCCCAAGAGGGAACTTTGATCTCAGCACCAAAATTACTTCCCATCACCTCGCATCAATCAATAAACTCTCCAGGGACCTCTTGATGATTCATGATGGAAGCTTACCGTCACATAGCCCATTAGGCCCGTTGCAGGTCCCTGAGTGGTTGCTGCTGTCGCTGGAGCTGGCACTGGCAGTGGCGCTGGCACTGGCGCTGCAAGAGGCCCCGTCTGACAGCGGGCTGCCACAGCCGCTCAGGCCAGCATTGACACTAGATGTGGAACATTCAGGGGCCTGACTACAGCTGGCAAAGGTGGCTGAGGCTGAGGCGGAGGCCGAGGGCCTGCTTTCACTACAGGGGCTGTGGGAGGGCTTTACATAGCGTCTGCAACAAGGAACAGAGATGAAAGTTGCTTTCACACAGATTAGCCTCAACTCAACATGGCAACGACTCACTTGGTATATGGGTGTGGATAATGTGGACATTATTCGTAATCCATTATCCTTATGAATACAACATGATTTTTGAAATATGTTTCTACAGATGGTTCATTTTATCACGTATCATCACTGTATTTCCACACTTAGCTGTTAGGCAGCTCCTGTGATTCATTTAAATCTGCTCGTGCATCCAGACTATGTATTTAGTCTGGATATCTACATTCATTCTACATTTATTCCTATCACTTGCAGAATGTTAGAGTTACAGTGGTGGTGACTGGATAAAAAAAGCCATACACAGTGTCATGCAGTCTTTCTCATTCTTATTCACACAGCGCACACTTACCCAATCCTCTCCAGGATCTTTTCATACAGAACATCTGCTATGAGATTGTGTCTGGGCACGGTGATGAGTAGAGGCTGGCCAAACAGCATGGTGCTGGTGGAGGCTCCGCCGTGTTTGTTGTGGCGCTCCCTGAAATACACAGGCAGGTTCATCCTCTCGCTGTCCTCCTCCTGCACCTCATACCTGAAAAAAAAATCAGCAGCAAACACATACACACACATTAAACCCCAATCGCAGCGATTACACTTACACATCTCATCTACAACAGGACTTACACAAAGATGTCATCTTTCTCCATTATTTGGTTGAGGCCATCATCCCGTCTGTAAATTTTATGGAACCTGTGATTATAAACGTCAGCCACCACCATCTAGAAAAACAGAGGAGAACTACTGTAAGAATCAGTTCCATTTCAACCAGTGACTGAGCATGAATGTCTGAGGGTATGGACTTGACTTTATTCTTGCAGTGTAGAAAGGGTAAAGTTCTCACGTTCTCTGGAGGGATTCCACAGAGTCTGGACAAGGCGCTGCACAGGTCTGCCACTGAGCCCAGCTTGGGGACCACCACCCGGTACTGCCAGATAGAGAATAAAGAGAGGCATTATGATCTCGGTTTGTGAGCCACTTCGCTAACTACTGAAGCACTAAGAAATCTAACACCCATTAACAGTGGGCACAAAAGCAGCTCTGTTTTTAATGAAATGCCACAATAACACATGGAACCATATATATCCAGTAAGCAATGCAAGTCAACAATATAGCTAGAAAACTCTGAAAATCAGACCGATGTAAACAATTATTTGAACAAAGTACAGTTCATGAAACTGACAAAGACCAACCTAGTGCTCTGACTGTGTACAGCACAATGCCACAGCACTTTATGCAATGTAAAAATCACCATCATGATCATCATCATGTAAACAATGAGCTTATTTAAATGACTGCTGTTTCCATCCCCTCTATGATACCTGTAGGGAATTTTGCTTTCTGCTTGCCTTCCTCCACATGAAGGTAAGAATGCAAAATCAACTACAATAAAGCATCCCTGGAGCTAATAGGGACTGACTGTCTTGCTCATGGAGACTTGGATCCACCAGTTAAAGAGCAGCCTCCCTACTCATTGTGACACTCTGATGTCCCAAAGAAGACAATCAGAGATCTACGCCTGTGAAGTGTCTCGTAGTCTAAAACTATCTTAGCTTTATACATTGCATTGAAGGAGCATTCTCACTCTTAAAATGCTGGATTCATAACATGACAGCCATCTCACCTGTGTAGGTCTGGACTGCGGGTCTGATCGCACCAGGAAAACCTCCATAGTGCGGTCCTTCTTCATGGGCAGAGGCAGTGTGAGGTAGCAGAACGGGTCAAAGGTTACAGACACCTTGGAGCACTCTGGACACACCAAAGTGGATTTGAAGAGGCCGTGGAAAATGTCAACTATGATAGAGTCATTGCGCAAGCGGTGGTTAGTCCAGGCTTCTTTAGCGACAATCTGTAATTGTAGAACCAAAAGGCGAGAGAAAACAAGGACAGGGACATTTAGTGGACAGCAGTCCTGTACACTCAAACATGTAAAGTTTGCAATGACAATGTAAAATAATTCTTTGCAATTTACGTTGCTGTAAATATAACCAAACAACTTGAAGATTCAAAACACGTTTCCAAGTCACAGCTGTCAGATACTAGCAGCATTTGAACAAACAGTTCAGTCATATGATTTAAGAATGGAAAACAGTCTTCCGTCAGATAATTCAAAACACAAAGAAAGCCAGCGGGCATGAAAGAAAGCCAAGGGGCATCATGCTCCTGCATCACAATGAGTTTTAAACAATTTTAAAAAATGGCACACTATACCACAAAAAGCACTCTAATGTTAAAACTGAGACCTACATCTTGTAATGCCATTTCATGTCTATGTGCTGTACCTCATCTGGACGGCCCTCTGCATCCCTCAGGGCCAGATAAGGCTTCTTTTTGACACGGTTCAGATCTTCATGGAGCCCGTCCAGCAGGAAGGCCAACAGCTCCTGGGAGTCCTGCTGCTGGTACCCTGAAAACTGGGGGGCGAAGCGTCCAACCTGGGTCTGGAAATGTTAAGATAAAAGTTATCTACGTTGTCCAAGAACTCAAAGACTATTTCCTGTTTAGTTTTTGGTCAAAAGAATGAAGAGACAATGTTGTTCAGCAAAAAACACTGATTTATGCCACCGACATGTTCACTGAAGATAGGGTCTGTTTGGGGCAACTCACTTTGAAAGTGCGTGGGGCCACATAGCTGCTGCGGCTGAGCCACATCTGCTTGACCAAATCCGCATAGGCCTCTGCAATCTCCCCCCTCATTCCCAGGGGATTCTCCCGGTTAATCTCTGCCTCGTACTGGTCATTCAGGAAGTATTCTGTGAGTGGGGATGCATTGCTCAGGCACTGGAGAAAAGAGTGGGGGGGAGAAAAGTGGATTATGTGGCGTAATACTTAAAACCATACTAATTGTGTTCACTGCAGTCTGGTGTAGGGCCAGCTTTAGAAGACAACAGGCACAGCTATATGAGTTCCAGATACATTTGGTCTCCTGTTTTCTCTCTAATTCAATTGTTAGGCACACATTACACCCACAACAAGTGTGTTTTACCTGGAGGGCAGAGTTCATGAAGCATGTGTTGCCCAAATTACTGAGACCACACAGGCCAGGCTGTGACTGTGACTCTCTGTAGTTGTAGGAGGAGCTATATGAATTGTAGCCCCCCAATCTGTTGGCAGAGCAGACTTGTCATTTTTTGAGCTGCAGTAGGCATACAAAGAACAACAATTCAGGCATATCTTCCATTTTTTTTTCTCTTAATCCCAGCTGGTGCCGACAAACAAAAGTAGAAAGTCAAAGAAAGTTCATAAAGAGACAAAACAAGTAACGAAAAACTACAACAAAAAAATAAAACCATGGAAAACATTAGAAATACAAGCACTGATTGCATTATGAGCCAACAGGAAAGTACAGGATGATCTTCACTCTGCAGTGTGTGACAGACAAGAAATGGGATATATCTAATACTCATTAAGTATTTTCAGAGGTGTAATAATCAGAGGAAGCTACAGGGACTGAAAAGGAAACAGGGAAGCAACCGTTCACTCCTGCTCCCCATTGGTTAGTGCTGCAATGTCCAGCAATTTGACTATAAATGCTATGAGAGATATCACTATCTACTTCAGCACTACACCAACAACACCTGTTAACTGTCTTATGCTTTTGTCAAGAGCCAAACCACTGCAACAAAAGCCATACTCCAATACTAAGTGCAGTGTCAGAGGCTCAATGCCAGAGGAAGCAGTCCCTACAGATGGAAGTTAAGTACAGACTGGAGCATTGCTATGTGAGTCATAACTTCACAGTCAGCTGCAATGGAAAAACCAAAGGGTACCGATCCTCTGCCATACTACAGCACAGTGTAGTGGGAAAAAACAGTGAAAGCAGGACAAGTCAGAACCACTAAGGGTGTTTAATTTGCCGAGGGCTCTTGCCTGTTGCCAGAGGAGGTGCTGTTGTTCAGTGTGTAGCCAGGGCTACTGCTGCTGTCTCCGTTGGTTACTGTTGAGGAGATGGTTGCTGACGAGTTGGAGGAGAGTTTTGGGGAGGTAGTGAAATTCCTGGATGGGGTTGCACTGGATCTGATAAGTGAGAGCAAAGTCGGGTTGTGGATGTGCGCATTTGTAAAATTGGGTCAGAATTTTGATGCTGTGAGTTGAATCAGAATGGTGACAACGGGGATATCTACAAAATGTGCGATACTAGGACACGAACTGTCACTTTGTCTTGAATAACTAAAAACAAGGTATCCACTTACTTGGGATGGGAGGCTTGTCTGGGCCACGTGCCATCCTCATTCTTGCGTTCAATCACAAGCACCTGTGGGGAAAGGAGCCGAATGAGAGCCAGGCCACCAAGATCGACCTACATGTCTGAGCTACCGTGTGCAGGTCTTGAAATGAATACTGTCAACCAGCAAAATGCTGATGAAGTTTAGCTTTAGCTGCATTTATAGCTTTGATGAGCAATTAGTCTGTCTATGACCAGTTTGTCTGTCTGTTATGAAAACTACTTCAGTACACTAGCTGCTGTTGTAAACAAAAATGTTAGTTTCGTGCCCTGATTGGAGCAGTACTCTATAGAATACCATATCTGAGTGACCTTGTGCATAGGACATTTTTAGTTCAATAGTTATAATGCATAAAACATAGCAGCCAGACACTTAGCACACATGCTATTCCTACTTCTCTCAAGCTGCTAGATGCAGTTTATCACAGTGCCTTGAGATTTATCAAAACGCTGTGAGGCTGAAGCCCTACTTTCAAAGCTCCCACAATCTGCACACATAAATACAGATCTGGACAGGCTGGGCTGCAGTGCTGTGCACCTTATAAAGGGAACAATTTGCAAAGGGCTTTGAGATTAGACTCTTGTTCCTCCGGGTGTTGTAAAGCATTAATTTTTAACATCTTTGATTCCTGTAACTGTTTCAATATGATTTTTTGAAGCTTTAGTCACAAGTATTCGCACTGATTAATGTGATTGTTAATATCTGTTTGTTGTTGACTTCAGTCACAGTGGACTTTGTGACTGAAGTGAACTTGTCTGTCATTTTTAATGCATGCTTTTTTTGTGTTCAGGTCTCTCCTGAGAGAGGTTTCAATCTCAGTGAGACTACCTTATAACATAAAAAATTTAATCGTTGTATGCTGTATACACAGTGAGAACCAGCACCATGGTAACCTGTAGTTTTCTTAAAAAGTAAATAAATACATTTTTCATGAAGCAGAATGTGGAAGAGGCAGGTCTATCAGTGATCTGACAAGGTCACTTGTGTAATACAGATCTACTGTACCTGTCCCTGGAAGAGACCAGCATCCTGTACAGTGCTGTCTGGCTTGTTCAGCTGCTCATACGTGTTGCTCATGTATTTGTTCCAGAGCCGTGTCTCCTTCTCTGATGGGATTTCAAAGAGCGACCTCATCTCCTTCTCAATTGTATCTGAAAAAAGGGAAATCATAGCTTTCTCTTATTTATTCACAAAATACAGCTAATGACTCATAGAATGGACAGTAATCTAAATCTGTAGCCTACAGGTAGCCACTTATCGGGTTAAGACTAAATCAAACTAGACAATTTTAATGGCAATTCTAAGTTCTATTTCAGTCTGAGCTAGTTCGGGCACTTGGGTCCAACAGTCAGTACAGATCATCCTGTAGTGTGCACAAGCTTAAGATTGTCCACCATCTTGCCAGACAAGATTTTCTCAAACATGTTCAATTTTGTTGGGCCAAGTCTAGTCAGGCTAGTTTGAAGCAGTAAAACATTCAGCACAACATTCTCAAGACTGAAATCTGAAAGTGACACTGGTAAAAGTCGATAGAAACTACCAATAAGGGTTTAAGTATAATGGGAACAAAAAGAGCATGAACTGCAAGAGACTTTTCATTAAACAACAATGCCCAGTCATGGTGATTATTAAGATTCAAAATTTCACTTGTGCATCTATTGGTGAGTTGAAATGCAACTCCCACTTGAGGAATAAATCTTATGTAAAATATTAGGCCTGTTAAATTGCAATGTGCTTGAATCAGTACAACAAAGTATGCAATATCATACAGAATCCATAAGCAATAGTAAAATTGTAAAATTGTGACTGCATAATATATTTGTAAGGTAGGCCTAATGTAATCTGCGGCTTTTGTTTTTACAGTGAGTGTAATTTCCCCATTCTGGATGAATGGAGAAATGCTTTTGATTGACAGAAGTGGACTTCCCTACCACATGGCAAGTGTTTAGTCTGAACTGTGTTAGTCAGGAAAGACTAGACCAGTTTTGTAGTCTGACCTAGGTTTTAGGTTCAGCACCAGCTAGCTGTTTTCAGCAGACACACTGTCCATAGAAGAGTAATGCAGACACTCACCTATAGTGTCAGCTTTACTGAAATGACGTGTAACTACATTGTCCATGTTGTCATTCTCACACAAGTTCAGCTCCAACAAATAGACCTCCACCTTACAGTGCTTGACAAACATGCCATGTTCAACCACCTAGAGCAAAAAAACATAAAACAAAAAAATAAACATTGTTAGAGGCCCAATCAATAAGTAAACAGTCAAAACCAAAGATGTCTCAGACAGTATTACCTTCCTGACAATGGGTCTCTGGCCCTCCAGGCAACCATACCAGCTGACAAGCTTGTTCCATGCCTCAGTGGGTACAAGGACATAGTCAAGCTCATCTATAAGGTGCTCTTTCAGGACTTGGGTCTCATGGTCTTTATGAGGGACAAAAGACAAAATCAGGTGTTACATAACAGAGTGAGAAAGATAGGCAGTTTGTTATGATTTTGATGGGCCTTGCCTAGTTCTCAAAAGTTTATAAAGCTGATAGCCAATGGTACATAAGTACAATGTTTCAGGACTTTTTTATCACTGAAAATACCAGCATTACCTGAGAACAGCCCAGAGTTATCAATAGGTCCTGGATAGAGGCTGTGTTCTCCAACATTGTACATGTCCCAGCTGTCAAATCCCACATACTTTTTCCACTGTTTGAACCACCGACTGTCTATCAGAAACCTAAAAAATAAATAAATAATAATGAGAAGAAGAAGAAGAAGAAGAAGAAGAAGAAGAAGAAGAAGAAGAAGAAGAAGACGACGACGACGAAGAAGAACAAGTGATAACAGTGAAAGCACTTTGTACAAATGCCTTGAGGTAGACAGTTGAAAGTCTCTTATGAGATACTTCTACACTTCTTACAGGACTATTAAATCATATATGTTTTGGTTAAGGAGAGGAAAGGGCCAAAAGGATCTAGCAAGGCACCTTGATACCTTACACTGTAATGTATTGGAAGAACTCACCCTACCAAGCCAGAACATTATGCAACACCAAACAACCTGCCTTGTGCTTCAGGCTGCATATGCAGATATAGTAACACCAAGCCAGAATGCCTTAATCTCATCACAAGTGAGAATCTCCTTTACTGCATAAGCTTGTTAGCAAGAATTCACATAAGATAGTCCATGGGGGAAAATGCTCTGTAAGACCACTGTCAGAAATAATAGTAATGACCTGAAATCAAGTAGAATAATGCTGCACCTTAAACTCCAGCCTCACTTTCCCAAGCTACCCCAAAATGTCTTTGTTTCTATGGAATACCGAATCACAAATTTATCTCTATAGGTGCAGTATCATTTGATGATCAGTAATGGTACCCTACTGAATAAAGCATAACGAAACGGAGAAGGCTTGGGTCTATTTTCCCCACCTAGAGACAGTATTTAAAGACCGGTGATCTTGCCTAACAAATCTCAACATCTAGGCTATGTGGGACAAGTTAGCCAGGTTGCAAGCTTGTTACAGAAATTGGGCCTGTCCTGATTTGGGTTCCCGGTTTCAGTAACAAAGAAAACGGAGAGGTGGCTCGCTAAAATGATGTTTGCCTCTTGCAACATTTGCTGAGCTGAATCTTCTTTGTATATCTAGTTTCAGTCAACCCAGGCCTGTGTGATCTTCATGATCTGAAACAATATGGTTAACAGAGGTAGGTGGCCAGCCAAGTAGCATGGAAGATAACTTAAACTGAAATGTCACTACAAGAAGATAACGACTTTGCGTAGTAACTTACTCCTTTCAGTCGACCCATTTCCTGATCATTAGTCAGCTACGAACCGGCTTGGCAGGCAGGGGTATTTT